>JAODAL010014417.1:0-87526 GCA_025379985.1 Phyllomedusa bahiana | reverse complement strand
AAAGCCAAAACCAATCACACTCCAAACTCTCCACCATGCCAACGAGCTGTCTAAGAATACCAGGGACAAAATCACACACACTAAACAAAATGTACAGACAATCAAAACAATCCAGCAAAGCTGCCTGATATTACACCTAGTATCTTAAATAATACGGTGAAATAAAATCACGTGAAGAAATGCCCTCACTCCCAAATTCCTAACAAGTGGGCAATTATATGCTGTACAAAGAACAATAAATCATGCCATTTCCAGAATTCCCTTTAGACTCTTGTGGCAATTGCCAGTCACTCAATGGAAAGTCCCAGACATCAGCAATGGAAACTCGTCATGCTTCAACAACCTGCAAATTGACCTTGGTCTGCACGGGGCTCAGAGACACCAGTGCAACTGATCATTCACAGATTGATCTCTATTTGTGCAACAGCTGAATGCAATGATTAGTTGGAGCACATAACATACGTTTCCAGTGATTAATGTGACGAGTTATCAAACTGACTGGAATATCTCAATCTACAAGATAAAGTCACAGAACCGATTTTCTCATGTATAGGACCAGGCAGCAGTGTTACACAAAAACGAAAGACAACGTAGTACAATGCCCATGACAAAAGGGAACAAAGTAACAACTGCTGAAACCAGCTTCCTTCCTGAGGGATGAATATCAGGGGAACCATTAGCATTCACTAAAAGGGACTAATGGCAAGCAGCATATGGCCAAATGCATTACCAGTGACCCTGCAGATCAAGATATGATTGTCAAGGGAAAGAACCCATCCTAACCCCCTCATCAATAGAGGAAGATTTCTGAAACATCTGTGACCCTCCAGGAGTGTGCGAGAAGAGCTCTACTACAAGAAAATTTGCCTGTCAAAAAAATAACCTTACAACGCTATCTCCCTTCGAAATCCACCAGTAATAAAGACTAGAAGCACTGATGGTCGCTCTGGTGTTTACTAAGAGATGGCATGTGACCGCAGAAGTCCTTCAGTATCCTCAGCAGTCCTTCAGTATCCTCAGCAGTCATGTGTCATCCCACTCACATTGTGGCTCCCACCACTGAGCAGTGAGATCACCAGCACTCATGTACTGTGAATATGTAGGATTTCAAGGAATAATGAAGAGAATTAAAGTTGATCTTTAAGACCTACAGTGGACTTACGAGTGGGGGAACAAAAACATTCAACCATCTAACTGCTGCTGTATCATATGAAGAGGGTTACTTACACTGGTCACTTTCCGGTAGATCTGAGCAGCGTTCTGGCACTCCGAGTATGGATATTCTGAGGTAGCCATTTCTAACATGCACATTCCAAATGCATAAACATCCACAGACTCATCATAATGTTCTTCATACATTTCCGGGGCCATAAATTCCGGAGTCCCTGAACGGAGAGATCAAAAGGTCAATAAGAGACAAATAATTAAAAAAATATATAATAATAATAATAATAATAATAATAAATATCATACTAATATATATAATTAATCAGAACATTGTTACACTCATAGCAGGTTATAAATGGGCCCCGTACAAATCCACTAGAGGATATGTACATATTAGATGCATATAATAAAATGCCACCCACCGAACGAGCAGTGCTAAGGCGAGAATCAATCGAATGGACCACTTACATATGTTTTATACTAAGCAATATTAAATGTCCAGATTGCATGATTAGAGGTTGTACGAGACGAAAAAGGGTTAAGGACGCCCCAACTGGACAGATAGAATGCGGGTATTATAAAGAAAAGGTACAACTGTTATCCTTCTATATGCACCACTTACATATCACTATAAATGCACAACTTGCATATCACAAGTATATGAAACTTAAACCAAACCAATGTTACACCCTCATGGTACATTATAAATGGGCCCCGTACAAATACAATATAAAAGACCATTCTAAAAATGTAAGTACCGCCACACCATTATTTAGGTCTGTAAATCTCCTGTGAGCAGAAATTAAATATTAATTTACGTTCTCTCCTTATGGGATCCAAGACTTCATCAGTAGGAGAAACCATGCTTAAAAATTTCCTATCCCCCTCCCTTGATCCACATTTTCCCCTTGGTCAAACTTGGACATAGGTCTTCTCAACCCACTAAAAAATATACGGTAACTTTTTTTGTATATTTGTTACTTACGTTTTTAGCACCGTTTTCTATTATATTTGTACGGGGCCCACTTACAACATGCTATAAGAGTAACATTGTTCTGATTAATTTTAATATATTTATGTGATATGAAGGTGGGGCATTCCATTGATTCACACCTTAGAAGTGCTGTTTTTATTGCATCTTATTTATTAAATAGGTCAATGAAAATAGTTTTGAGATTGTGAATTTCTAACGAATTCTTGGCAGTTTTTCATTTTGGCATCTTGCACATTCACAACATCAGGATATAAGATTTATTTTTTCCTCAGTTAATGGTACATATATAACTAAACAAAAACTCGCTTGCCTAGAACCTAATAAAATTCTGCAATCAAACCAAAGGGGTGCAATGGCGTCCTTTGACCCATTATGATCTAGTTGGCAGAATGGTAATCAGCCATGAGCCATCAGGATTAGTTTTTCCTATTCACAGATAATGGCTTTGTCAGATTTGAAACTTAATGTGTGGACCACCTTACAGCTCTGCTGGAGCTTGCCGATTGAGCTCATAGTTAGGACAGTGTAAACGCACAGGAACACTCAACTTTTGTCGACTGCTACTATGTTTTCCTTTACAAAAAATATCACATTTTAAAGTCATATCTCCTAAAGTTAGTTTTCTTTAAAACTCAAACACAAGTATTACACTAGTAATTTTGTCAGCCCGTGTCATAGAACACAGAAAAGAAAGGAAAAAGACCCCATCGTTATGGTAACTAGAAGTGACAAGGCACTGGGAGCACCGTGAAACATTAAGTTAACCTATAAAATCTCGAATACCAACACCAACTTTGAGTTAGGGTTACAGACAAAATTCCAGGCCGGCATGCCCCCAAACCCAAATTTTTTCACAAGTTTTTTTTTACAAGTTAGTGCAACACTCATCTTGAGCTCCTAGTTGAAACTTTAGTCTTCTAGTCTCTCATGCATTGAAAATAGCGACTGAAGATAATTTGGACATCAGTTTTTCTGACTACTACTATTAGACTATACCACACCTATACAAAGATTGGGCAATAACCAGCAATATTATTGGTGGTTGTGGTACCAACAGACTAACACACTCCAAAAAACACCACCTCAGAATATATGTAAATAAAAAAAAAAAATAACCCTAAAACAAAAAATAAAGCACTTAACCATGATCACAAACATACAAAAAAATAAATAAAAAACAATAAAAATAATCCCAAACAGGTATAATAATAAGGAACACATATAAAAATCAAATAAACTTTCATATATAATAAAGTATACTTAAATAGAAATACTGAACCTGTATATTGACAAAGCCAATAGCGAAACTATGTGGGGGTTACCCCGTCCATTGGTTTTTTACGGGTTCAGTATTTCTATTAGATACTTTATTATAATGAAAAGTTCTTTGATTATTATAATTTTCCTTATTATTAACCTGTTTAATGCATTTTTTATTTTGTTTGGGTATTTTTTGTTTTTTATTTTGTGATCAGGGTTTAAGTGTTTTATTTTTTTGTGTGGGTGGGGAATTATTATTTAATTGATTAAAAAATTTAAAATTTTTTTTATTTCATTATTCTGAGGGGGTTTTTGTTTTTTTGGAGTTTACTATTAGACTATAGTTGATTACACTGTTGTAAATGGAAACCATAATGCATTGCAGCAATAGTTGTACTTTTAAAACCCAAAGTAACCAGACTTGGACAGTGGAACAAACCTATTTTTACAACCCTAAGAAATTTTTTTACTCAGCTAAAAACATTTTATATAAAGATCGTAATACTGTAAGACATTGCGCATTCCCATAACACTTTTTACAAAAGAAGTCTTCAGAGTAGCCAGCCCAAGATCTCCAATTTTCACAGAGCCAGTTGGCCCTGTAATGAAGATGTTGTCACATTTTAAGTCCCGATGGATGATAGGTGGCGCCCGGGTATGAAGAAAGTGCAATCCTTTCAGTATCGTCGACCCCAACGGAAAAAATTTTGGGTTTTCATCCCTTAACCCTTTTTAAGATTGAAGTTAAAAAAAAAAAATCCCAAAAAAGAGCACAGGTTATGGTGGGGAGTCCAGTTTAGTTGGTAGAGCCAACATTATAAATGAATAGGATATAAAACTTTGAGACAATGTTCTTGTTTTAATTGGAAGAGAAAGGCCACCAGTATGTTATCTTCATCATCATCCTCAGTTATCTCATGAGACTTATAAACTACAGATGAGGATCATTAGAAAGGGCAGAATTGTGTCCATCGAATACAAGGATGGTTCCATCCTTGGCCTCTGTAACAGTAGGCCATCTGTTTACCCCTCCTGCCCACTTCTCGACTTCACACAGATTCCCAGGGGCCCTCCTGGTCCAGTAGCCTTTGTATCTGTCTGTTTTTAAAAATTTTTTAATGTTACATTATGGAAATTCGAGCGCTGTCTTGGGAAGATTATGAAAGCACGCATTGTCAACTCTGTGATTAAAATTAACATGAAAATTAAATAGTTTTTTGTAAAAAAAATTCTTAACCCGGGTTTTTTTAACTTCGATTTCGAGTAGCAAATGTCTGGCTTGTTACAACCTTCCCCTGCTCAGGGCTGTTACTGAAAATGTGATGAATGGCAGATTGCCACATCCAGAGTTTTTTTGTTTTTTTTTTTAAAGGAACAAACATCAAACGTTTACTTTTCACATATGGACAAGCAATATGAATTTAAATAGAAAAAAAATTTTTTTTAAATTTTAATTTTTAAAAAACCCCCATTTTTAAAACCCCCCCAAACTCCAGCGTTAAAAAGGCCCCCCCCTGGCCCTTTTTTCCAAAAAAAACCCCCCCACTCCCCTTTTTCCCCCCCCAGTGAAAAAAGATTTCCCCCGTTTTCCTTTATTATTGCTCAAGTCAGTATAATTTTTAGTTATTCCTGTGGAAAACAAAATGCAATAATGTAATTTCAATTTTTAAAAAGGGTTAGTAGAAATAAGTAGCACTTAAAAAACCTGTCACATAGTTTTTGCCCCCCCGGGGAGGACGCACACGCTAGTGCAGACCTGCCCTTTCCAGGCTGTGTCCCTTTTCTGTAAGAGCGTATTTTTTTTGTATTTAAAAGCTCAAATCTGTTTTTTAGCCAAAAGTCATTTAAAAAATCAGAGTATCATTTTTCCAAACCACGGGGCCCCTCAACTGACAAGCCCATTATTTGAATAGGTAGAAAATGTGAATAACTTTATGGTGGGCTACCTTTGGTGGGCGGGGCTAACATGCTATGAATAAGATTTAGGGGTAAAAATCTAAAACGACATCTTACAAAAAAGGCACAGTGCTGGGAACAGCAGGTCTGCACTAGCTTTTGTGCTGCCCCCCCGCAAGGGGGGATTTCTGGTGGTTCCCCTTTTAAATGAGTTATTCTTTTTTTAGAACATTGGGTTTTAACAAAAATACTCCCTTCTGATGGCAGCGTCCCTTTAAGAAAAAGGCAAAACAAGAAAGCACGTTTTAAACTTATTCTAATGCTATAGGTTTCATCACATTGCCATCAATGAAACCAAATGTATGCTCTGCCAAGCTCCAGAGCAGATGGCACAACACATTAGCAACTGCATTAGGCCCACTGTCATCGATGGACCATGACAGAGCAGAAGGCTTATGTAGCTTGATGTCCATTTCTGGTTGGAAATCATGTTGAAGACTTGGAAGACCTCATCCAACTTTAGCAAAAGCTTTATCTTGTTAAGTCAGGTCTTCCATACCATAACTTTTTGATGCGGGTTTACTCACGTCTTCAGGGTCCCTGATGTCATGAGTTCGGTAACCAGTACAATACACTTCTTTCCCTTTAGACAGGATTCCCAGAAGTCGTAAAATCGGACAATGGTCGGGTGCTGTAAACCTTTCAACATCTCCGCCTCTTCTTTAAATCGCTGTCTCTCAAGCTTTGTTAGTTTACGATCCTAAAAAACAAAATATTGCATAATCAATTATCTCCGTATTGAGCATTGAAAGAGGCCTGTTCATTTAAATACATGAAAATTTGTGCGATTCTCATGATTATGTTATGAAGTTGAGAAATATTTTATCTATCCAAGACAGAAATGGCTTCAAAAAACATGGGAGGGAGGAGGAGACATTTTACGTAGTCAAAGTGTTTTTCCAGAGGACAAAAACGTTGCTCCTGATACCAGTGCTGTAGGATGTCTAGAGACTGCAGCTGGGGTGTGATCCAGGCACCTTTGAAGGCCCCAAGGTAAGGTGAAAATCCAGTCCACTTGATACAGCTTTCCCAGACCTGTGCATTGTAGGTAGAGTCAAGACATCACTACATACATTGGAAAGTCAGCAGTCCCACAGAAACCGAGTTCGGCAAATGTTGATCAACTGTATGTGGCCATGTTAAGTTCTTTCCTGTCTCACTTCCTTCTTCATTTGCCCGTTTCCCAGTACTTGCATTTGTAACCCTTACCATATTTGACCAAATGATACCAAGTTAATAGTTTTTTGGGGGAATTGCCACCTAGCCAAAAGCCCTTCCTTCCTAGTCTATGACTAGAAAGTTACTCAGCCACATGGATCTTATGACTCCTCCCAAGCTGTGGGACATGACTAATGTTCGCACCTCTATTGAGTTCACAGATGCCACCTTTATTATTGGGGTCTAAATCGAGGAAAGGGATCTAAAAAATCGGTTTTCTAAATTTTTAGGAGCTCTGATCTGTGGTTTCTGGCAGAGTCATCTTAACAGAATTAGAGGCCCCTGGGCATAGCACTGCAGTGGGCACTGCCAAATATAACACACTTGGCCATGCCTCGAGCTCGCCCCACTGCCCAGCACACCCATATTATCACGACACTTATTTCTGGACACCGGCAGCTTACAAGACTATATGTCAGGGCAGGGAGCCTTTGGCTCCCTTCTCCACCATGGTTTTTAACTGTTTGCACATCCTAAAAACACACACACAGTTAAAAAAGTAAAGCCAACTAAGGGATCCAGGGAATGTTTATTGTATTCCTGGGACATACATACACCACTTGGGGCCCCTATACTTGTGGGGCCCCTGGGCAACTGCCTAGTGGGTCCAATGGAAAAGACGGCCCTGGTTTCTGGGAGAGGGAGGTGGTCATCTGTGGGCATGTCCTATAACATCTAGGACACAGAACAAAAATTCTCTCTCCGCACATTACACATGCTGCATTTTAATGGTCTTCTCAACAGAAGCCATGACATGGTATGAAATCCATCAGATACTTATTAGATTTACTAGCTCATAATAGGAAAACTGGCACTACTTTAGTACCGTAATGTGTTCTATCAAATCCAAGAGAACAGTCATGATTATCAGTAAGTGATTACATTGATAACTGATCACTTTCTTGAGGCACCAGGTTGAAATTTCTTGTCACTAGGGAGTACTAGGCTTGAAAAGCTTAAAGGGGTTGTCTTGTTGCAGCAGTTGGCCTCCTTTTATGCGGGTTGCCAAGCAGAGCTTGTCAAATGAAGGAGCGCGTTTCTCCTCCCTGCAGGGAGTATCCTCACACTCTGCAGATAAAAAGTGCACGATTATCCATTCTGTGTGAGCTGGCGGAAGTGAGAGGTTCTCAGCCGTTATTGGAATTATTGGAAGTGAAAAGCTAAGTGTAACTCGATCGTGTATATCAATTTCTCGCTCTCTCTACATGCTTTGTAACTAGAACGGGCATTTGACATTCAGGACTCTGGGAAAGATGGGCAATTTTTTTTGCTCCGTCTCTCACGCACCGTGATCTATCCTGCAGATTATTAAGCCTCTGACCTCTGAAGAACAAAACTATACGCTTTATCTGTTTGTGTTTACATGGGACTGCACATCTGTCTCACAAATGGGTTACGTGGGACCTTGCATCCGTCTAAAGTTTTTTACATTGGACTGCACAGTACAGCTGTGTTCTCTGAAATTTGCATGGGACTGCTATTTACAGCTGTGTTCCGTTTCTGACTTACGCACAAAAGTGATTTATGTGGGACTGTACATCTGTCGCAAAATTGTTTTACGTGGGACTGCACAGTACAAATGTTCTCTGTATGTAACTTGCATTGGACTGCACATCTTACATTGGACTGCTATGTTCTCTCTCTGCTTTGTGTGGGACTGCATGAGCGCTCTCTCTCCCCTTGTAAATGTGCTCCAGTCTGCAACCTCACAGGTCCCGTACGCGACCTGTTCACTACATCAACTGTGCCTGCACGTTCTCTTTCACAACCCGGGCGGGTCAGAACACTCAACCAATAGCCAGTAATGCTTTAGCTGGGCGTAACCCGACCTGGGCTCAAACATCATTGCTGAGCACAAATAAAGCAGCCCGTTCTCTTACACCATAGCACTTTGCTAATGTGCACCAAGGACGTACATGCTTAGATTTCTAGTCCCCTCATTTTAAACTATGATCTTCGTAGTGAGACAACCCCTGCTTTACTGAACACTCCAATAAATGGAAATGAACTATTGTATGCAGCTTCCCACAAGATTACACTAGGATTTTGAAGTACAGAAAATATGAAGCAAAATAATTTAGATATCATAACCAACAACAAATTGTAAAGGTGACAAACTGATTAGGATACATGTTACAGAAATCCAACATATCCCATCTGTAGAACAGCCTCATGGAGTAGACCGTGGTCTCTGCAGCAACAGGCGCCTATACATTTTAGAACAATTTTACAAGCAAGCGCAGTATAAAAGCTTCTACAGAAGCTGTGACCTCACCCGTATGACCTCTGCATTGTATGCAGTACAATAAAATAAGCATTTATGAGGCAACTAAGCTAATGCCCACTACTCCTGAAATAATTACTGTTCAGGGATTCTTGAGACAATCCTGCAGAATACTTATTAGCAGAAAAAACAAAATCAATCCCTCCTATAGCACAAATCACACTGATTATAACTTACTATTAAAATGTAAAAACATACATTTGAGCAAGCTGCAATGGAATTTAGCAGCAGTGCAAATTTCCATCATCATGCATTACCCCCAAATAAACTATACACATTAAGCTAGAATATAGCCCAATGCAAACCAAGAAAGACCATTGGGAGGCTTAAAGGGTGTGTATCGTGACACTCACCCCTGCCTATCACCTCTATTTGGACTCATATAGTTACATAGCTTGTCAGGCCGAAAAGACATGCGTCCATCCAGTTCAGCCCATTTTGCTAAAGTGTTGATCCAGTGGAAGGCAAAAACCCCTATGAGGTAGAAGCCAATTGTCCTCATGTTAGGGAAAAAAATTCCTTCTCGACTCTAATCTGGCAATCGGAATAAATTCCTGGATCGACCCCCACCAGAATCCTGGTCACTGTAACTTGTTATATTATTACGCTCCAGAAATGCATCCAAACTCTTTTTGAACTCTGTTATTGAATTCCCCATGACAAGTTCCTCTGGCAGAGAGTTCCACAGTCTCACTGCTCTAACAGTAAAGAATCCCTTTCTATGTTTATGTAGAAACTTTCTTTCCTCAAGACGTAGAGGATGCCCCCTTGTTCTTGATACAGTCCTGGGTATAAATAAATCTTTAGCGAGATCTCTACATTGGCCCTTAATATATTTAAACATTTAATATGTCCCCCCGAAGCCTTCTTTTCTCTAAACTAAATAACCCTGACCTTGCTAATCTTTCTGGGTATTGCAGTCCACCCAGTCCTTTTATTATTTTTGTTGCCCCCCTTTGTACCTGTTCAAGCTCTACAATGTCTTTCCTGTGCACTGGTGCCCAAAACTGTACACAATATTCCATGTGTGGTATAACAAGTGACTTGTATAATGGGATAATAATGTTCTAATAATGTGCATCTATGCCCCTTTTAATACACACCATTATACTATTTTCCTTTGCATCTGCTGTCTGAAACTGGATGATACAGTTAAGTTTACTGTCCACCTGGATTCCCAAGTCCTTCTCCATGTCACATTTACCCAGTGATTTTCTGTTAAAGAAGTAATCATGGAATGGATTTTTCCTCCCCATGTGCATAATCTTGCATTTATCAGTGTTAAACCTCATCTGCCACTTCTCTGCCCAGGCCTCCAACTCATCCAGATCCCTTTGTAATAACACATTATTCTCTATTGTGTGGATTACTTTACATAGCTTAGTATCATCTGCAAAGATCGATATTCTATTGTGTAATCCCTGTGTAAGTTCATTTATGAAAATGTTAGAGTGGATAGGGCCCAATACTGAGCCCTGTGCTACCCCACTAGTAACAGGAATTCAGTCCGAGTATGTACCGTTTATCACTACCCTTTGTTTTCTATCACTGAGCCAGTTACTTACCCACTTGCACACATTTTCCCCCAGTCCAAGCATTCGCATTTTACTTACCAACCTTTTATGTGGAACAGTATCAAATGCTTTAGAAAAATCTAAATATATGACATCCAGTGCCTCACCCCGATCCAATCTGGAACTAACTTTCTCATGGAAACTGATGAGGACTCCACTCTGAGGGCCTTAAATCAAGTCTGTCTAAAACTGGCTGCTACTCCAGACTTCATAGAACGCTTCAAGTATTTTTGTTAAAAAAAAAAATCAATATTCCTGAAAAATACTTTAAGAACCTTTGTCAATATTTTTTTTTTTAAATTGGGCAGTCCTATGCAATTAAAAATTAACAAATGAAATCTTGCCTCTCTCTAGCTGTGAAAGAGAACAAACTTCCCAAATTGCAAATGGATGACTAATATCAGTTTTCTGCATGTACTTTTATTAGAAACAGCAGGTAATGAAAAGATGATCACTATTGTTCTCTGAACAGCCCTAGATCAAAAATGACTAGATTGACAGGGCAAAGACCAGAGCAACACATGAAAGTATAATGGGTTAATCTTTTTCTGCACTGCAGTGAATGCAGTTTTTCCCACTTTTTTCAGGTCTTGCTGATCACACTTGATTTAGTCCCAGGCCCACTAAGTGCCTGAGATGTGTCAAGCAATCCTCACTGCCATGCCGTCAGGGCTCACAGAGGGTAAGTAATGGAGACAAAGCAGGAAGTCATGAACATAGGAAACGTTTATTAAATTAATAGATCAAAACACCAACTCAAGTTATCCCCAAAACACTTTTTTCCTTCTTCTACCCAAAAGTCACACATTGCTTGGTCGATATGTGAGAGAAAAAAAAAATAGCGTATAATTTCCCCTTAAGTTACCCATATACATGGCAGGTTGATTTCTGAAGTACTCTTGCTGTAATTGTGCGGAAAGCTATAGTAGAAAAATACAAAACCGCAAAGTTCTTCATTTTACATTTAACGCTCCATCCCACCCTCTACCCCCAAGATGCTTTTTCACCTCCATCCAAGAAAAAAGGGGGAGAGGCGGTCTTTTAGGGCTCTTCACAGACTTTAATTCTGCCCTGCAGGCATGTGTTAGTAAATATAGGCCATATGCTCATGGTTATTTAAAGGTTATTTCGAGAGTAACTCAACCTAGGAGATAAAAAATTCAACAGTATACATCAGTTTTCGAAGTGTATTTTTTTCCCAGCTCGTTAAAAAAAAAATAAAAAAAAAATGATTTATATTATATTTATATTATAATATATTATAATATATAATAATATATATTATATATATATATATATATATATATATAAAATCTAGTTAGTCTTCGCGTTACTGGTAGAGGTTGGACCTCCAAAGATCCTACAGTAATCAGCCATCTCATGCGGTTTATAAATATCATGGATCCTCTCCATTACTGAATGAAAGTACCTTGAATTTACAGAATTGGCAAATATCTCTGGACTTCAGCACATTTGCAGCTACCATAATGGAATCTGTATAGTGACGACAACCTTAGCAAATCCATTAGTGTCCATCTGCTGATGGTCAGCACATGACCCCCGTTTCTTTTCATTCACTTTGTTGTAACGACCCTGACACTAAATTTTTGGTAGGGGCATATGAACATATGTCTCCAACATATGTTGCCATTCACTTACCTAATGTGAAGGCCTCCCGGACTTAATGCTGAAGTAAACAGGAAATAGTCCCAAATCCAGAAAACTGGGGTTAAATACAGTAAAGCCAACAACCTTTAATAATACACTTTTTTAATAAAGCAAAATCACGCTTGCAATGTACAAAAAAATGGTACTGTTAGAAACTGAACATTTTCCTAGGACCACAGTATCGGCTAAATCAGAGGTTACAAAGTGATTTATTCATTTAATCCAGACTGTTCAAGCTCCGAGGCCCCAATGGAGAGATGTGTGTAGATTTCTCCAGCAAATTAAAGAGGCATAGTATCCTCTTGGGGATATATGAGTGGAAGAGAGGCAAAAGGTCTCAGAAGCTACAAAATGGTTTGTAGCCAGCAGTGTGCTTAAAAGCAACACCAAAATCATGTGAGCATTTATGAAAGCAAATCAACAAAACATTTTTATAGAATTATTAAAGATTTCCGATCATGCTCAATATTGAGGGAATAGTCATAGGTTAAATTATGTACCTTCACCCTTGCTATTGAGCCCCTGGAACAGGCTGTACTGGATTTGACAGATTCCCTTTAAGGTTTGAGAAGGAACCAGATTTCATCATTAAATATATATATTTTTTTTTTACCAATTAAAAAGATACCAATACTTATTTTTCTTCTTGGCCGTTTGATTGTCTGAATGATATATATATATATATATACACACACACACACAACAAGCATATATACACACACAGGTATATATATATTTTTTTTTTTGCGATTACGGAGGCAGCCATCTTGCCCGAGCTGCTTTTAACAGAAATTAGAGAAGATTTCACAGGCTCCTATGTTCATAAAGCTTCTGTAACAGGAGCACACCCATTGACTTAAAGGAGAGTTTTCTCATGCTCTATGACCTGAGCAGGGAGGTTGAGCTGTGACTGCTATTGTAAATGGTGGATCCTGTGTTAGCTATACACATTGGTGTCAGCTTTCAGTGTAACCCTGCCTGTGTGGATAGTGAGGAGACTGCTGGAAAGTTCTCTCTACAGAACAGGAAGTGCCTGACTATAATGGCCTAGTAATAGGTTGTTGACAATATGACATTTCAGCGTTCTAATTTTACTACCTAAATAGGCAGATTTTAACTCAAACTTGAGCCATTGTTGATGGCCACCGAGACGCAACTCAAGTCATGAAACCACTTCCCACAAACCCGCAGAATAAACCTGTTCAAAATTATTTATCTTGTCAAGTTAATTTTTCATGTTTCACCTACGGTAGGTTGGTCCCTAAAAAACTGTTTCAGGCACCTAGACCATATTATTCAGTACTTTTGGTGGCAAGGCCAATCACCCTTTTAGGCCACCAAACGCCATAAAGGGAGGGCCGCAAACAAATGGTTTCTGTACCAAATACTAAGTTCTGTTTTTCTATTGTATCAAATACATATTTCATGAAATAAAATGCTAATTAAAAATCATAAAAAGTGATTTTCTGGATTTTCTTTTAGATTGTGTCTCTCACAGTTGAAGTGTATCTATGATAAAAATTACAGACCTCTCCATTCTTTGCTAAAATCACCAGTGTATCAGATACTTTTTTCCCAACTGATGTTCACCCTCTTGTATGTGGAGTTCTTGAAAGATTCTGCCTTTCTAGTCCATGGGGCTTCAGTATCTCAATTCATATTTTAAAGTTTCCCAAGAACACTAACCGCATGGTTTGCCTACTTCATACTATTGACAAAACTGTTCAGATATTTTATTTCTTACTTCTGTGCCCAGAAAATCGTTTTCTTTGAAATCCACTGACAAGCTTTGATAACAAAGTCAATAAGTGTTCTCCTATGCAAAATTTTGTTCAGTAAACAGGAAATGCCCATAGAAATTTAATATTTGAACATGATGGATTGAACAGAAAGACCGCATATACAGCAAAATTATATTGCCGAGAGATAAAATTGGGCTGGGAGGAGGGGTTGCACATTGGGATTGTTTGTTGATTGCTTGCTAAGGGAACAAGCTATTTCTTTACTCTCAATGAAGCAGTCTTATGTTCTTACCTGCTTTCTCTTCAAATCATAAGCCTTACAAAAATTAAGGACCTGCAAAGATATAGTTTAAAGGGTTTTCTCACCACAATGATTAGCTTTGAACATGTAGGTAAATAAAAAAAAAAAAAAAGACTTACCGACTACATTGCCATTTTGATTTTGCTTTGTTCAGTACAAAGTTGATTTTCCTTCCTGATATTGTACACAAGTTTCTCTGTGTTACTGACCCTCTCTCTGCTTTATTAGATTGCTCCAGCTGTCCTTTTTAACCATGGTGAGTCACTCCCTGAGTCTTATCGCTAGCACAAAAGCTTGATGAACAATTTTAGCCCTTAAAAGCTCTGTAGCTTTGTGCACTAGAGATTATAAACCTCTTGCACTCCTATCAATGTAACAGGAATAGAAGAGCTGATATGCCAATCACTGCTGTAGAACCACCCAGAGCCTGGCCAGGGAATGCAAGGCTGAAGCTAGCTGTGGCTCTGAAATTGCATTGCGAGAGTTTTAAGCTGAAAAGGACATACAGGAGGATTTTTAAAAATCTTTTTATATAGGACTATGGGGGCAGCCACCTTACCCGAGCTTCTTTCAACGACATTTAGGGAGATGCTTTACTGCAGCTACATGAACATAGGAGCCTGTGAACAGGAGCAGACCCTTTAACTTCCTGAGGAAAGTTTTCTTGGCATGCTCTGTGACCAGGAAAGAAGTCAGTGTGCAAGGAGGGGGTGACATCTATTGTGACTGGTGGATCCGGTGTTATCTTTACACATTGGCACCCCCCTTCAGTGTAATCTTGTCTGTATTAATAATGAAGAGACTACTGAAAAGTTCTCTCTACAGAACAGGAAGTGTCAGACTATTATTACGCCTAGTGGCCAAAGTGAAAACAGAAAGATTTCAGTATTTTCAAAAGAAAAAAAATATATATTGATTGCGATATATAGCGAATAAAAAAAATAAAAAATAAAAAATACATTAAAAGTGTTTGACATAAAAACATTAGTTAAAATAGGTAATTTTTTGAGGGCCAAGATCCTCAACATTAAGCTGGTCTTAGAGGAATATAACCAAATAAGGCCTGCCCAAAGAAGACAACACATTTAAAGTACAAATGCTACAGTGGAAGTGAAATATACCTATTATACTAGAGTACAATAACAAAAGGAAGTTCGGTCAGCTCACCTGGTCATCCAGTGACTTGACTAGAGGCACCTCGTCAAGAATATCCAAAGAAAAACATCAAGGGGGTCCAGCGTACACACCACTCATGAATAAAGTGAAAAAAGGTTCCGTAGTTTATGGATAAGTGGGGCCATGAATAAGGAGCGTCCGCTCCGAAACGTGTCGGCTTGATGCGATTCTTTATACCAGGATGATATATTTTTAATCGCTTATCAATAAACTACGGAACCTTTTTTTCACGAGTGTCGTGTACGCTGGACCCCCTTGATGTTTTTCTTTTATTAAACTAGAGTGTTTAGTAACATTGCAACTGTATGTGAGAGAGGTTTCAAGACTTGCTTCTAGAAGGCACATTCACACATACCAGTCATGTGTACAGATACACGAATCCCACATTTTGGAACGTCAAGTCCTGATAACTGCCTGGAAATGCCCCTACCTACTGGCAAATCTGCTGAAACGGGTTTTCCAGCGAGAAAAGGGGAGGGGGGGGAACAAACTAAAAAAAGTGAAATATTTAGGTTCTCAAGTTTCTCTTCTGATTAGGAACTTCTTATTTTTATTACATTTTCTGTGGGATTCCCGTAATTCAACATTAGCTATTTGATGACAAAGCTTTGTAGTTCCAACTCTTGACACAGGAGGCAGCTGTAGGTCAATCCCAGAAGAGCAGGTAACCAATGGGGGTTTGGCTTTTCTTTTTTAGGGCGCCATTTAAAGTCTCACCTCTTTGGTCCTGCCTTTCAAGACTTTAATCAGAAAAAGGAAGTAAGAAAACAGGGTGTGCGCCGAGAACAACTGCAATCTTTTTGCCCTGTTCGGGTATGTTCACACGGCGTATTGTGCTGAATATTGTGTGTGCCGCAATACACCGGCTGTTTTAGAAGTACGTGCTGGTCAGCGCGTACCTCTAAAGAGCAAGTAGAGGACGGCCCCATAGACTTCTATTATCCCACGGCGTGGAAACGCCAAGTGGCGGCAACATGTCACTTCTTTCTCCTGGCATTCAATACATGTCAGAGATGACTGATGTAATTCATAGCTCTCTATGAGCTATGAATTACCGTAATTGCAGAGCGAATTTCGAACGTATTGCAGCGCAATTATGTCATCTGAACCAAGCAACCAGGATCCTACTATGATCTGTAGAGAAGGGAGACTACAAAAAAAACAAACAGACAACATCCCAGGGAGATAAATTAAGACCCAGGCAAGAAATAGGAGTTTTTTTTTTCTTTGACGGACATCCCATTCCTCTCTGTTCTGTTTACAGAACAATCCCATTTAAAAAAAAAAAAAAAGGACTATACAAGATGAACACTTCTATCCACCGTAGATGTGATCATCAATTGCTTTTTGTGCACAGTTTTGAGCCCCCATTGTATTTATTACCTCCTAGGCTGAGAGGACCTGTACTGCAGCCTCATAATCCAGCTGACTGTTTAACAGTTGTCTGGAGAACACAGCAATGACCTACAAAATAGAAGAGGGAGGGGAGGTTCGGATCCATGGCAGGGATAGCTGGTTACACAATACCAGTGATATATTTATAGAAACCGGATTCTTATTGAACAGTGAAATACTGGTACTACGTAGATACAAGGCTGAATCTAATGAGGATGCTACAGAATTGGGCTGTTTAATATCTGTCGGGTCGCTATAGAGCTGGATGGAAAGATGATGAATGAATGGCTGCAGTCACTGGTATAGGGAAGAGAGTGACTATGAGAAATCACTTAAAGCAATAGCATATTAGGGTGTCAATACCTACTGTAGTATGGCCTTATATCGGTCTAGGGAGATGTCCACCACACTTTTTTTCTTCCCCTAGTCATACTGGTAAAGCTAAAAGTGCTCGACCTTGTCATCAATAGGACAAATGTAATGCTGTCCTAAAATGTAGTTCCAGAGAGTGAACACAACATGCCCGTCATCCAATTTGGTGGCTCCATCGTGTCCTAACAATATGTGTAAAAGCCTGAATAGGTCTCAGTGGACATGGCGTGTAACCCACTGATTGAAGAAAGGAGGAAAAAAAAATCCCCCTTGCACATGCAATCCAAGAGAACATCCATCAGGGAACAAGTTTTAAAAACAGGTCAGTAGGAGTCAGACAGTTAAGGCTGCCATAAGATAGAGTCCATTACACATAACGTACAGACCACATATTTGTGGGGATGATCTCATGTTCTTTAGAGGCATATATACAGGCTTGGACTGGCCCACAGGGGAACCCTCTGGCGGGGCTTAGAGCATGGTAGACCTGGAGAGGTTTTTAACTGCACTTGCATCCTCAGAAGAGGCAGAAAAGCAGAGAAAGAGGCAAAAAGCAAGAGGCAGAATATAGGAGGCCTGTACAGTCATTTACAGGATTTGTAGAGTTGGTCCCCTAAAACTCCACTGGTGGGGCCAGAAACCGCTCAACTGGTGGGACCCTACAGTCAGCTGTGGGCCCTCTACACCGCAGTCCTACACTGCATATATACATAGTCACTGGGTACAAGTAAACCGTATTTTTAAAGCATTGGTGGACCTCCGAGAAGAAGCACGATGGATAGAGAGGTTAGTACAATTGCTATTAAACTAAAAACCTAGCAGATTTTTGAGCTATAGCTTTAAGTTGTTGCAACAAAACTCCTCAGCAAATTTATACTTGGCATTAGCTCAACACAGATGTTGCCCTTCTTCAGCATACAGTGCAAAGCCCCAGCATTATACCATGTCCCAGAGCTGTATTACAGGAAGCCACCCACAATCCATTCTCACCACCTACGACTATTCAGTCTGTTGTAAATTGAGATCTTGATAGTAAGATTCCCCAAGACTCATCCTGAAGACACAATCTTAGAGCAGGGGATTAATCTTCAATTTTCTCCCGGCACACTACATGCAGGGCCAGTGGACACACATCCAGCACAAGTTTAATTGCGCTTACAAGAGGAAAAAAAAAAAAAAAAGAAGAAGAAGAATATTGCATCCAGCACTTCAACTCAAACCCATTCTCTGAGGACATTTTCCAAGGAAGAAAATCACCAGGGAGTTCAGGACTCTAGAAAATATTCTTAATTATCCCAGTGCAGATTTATTACTTCTACAACACAGTAGATCAACCTAAAATGTTGCTTAAAAGAGCAATAGACTCAATATGGGAAAACCAGATTTTAGTGGATGATCCCATGTAATTAAGATCTATGGCTAGATTTACCATGGACTGTCATAACCTCAAAAACTTATCTCCAAGGCTGTATTATAGATTGGTCAGATCTTGGTTTCCTCTGGAGAAAAGCTGCATTAAAGATGTGTAGCAGCTACTTATCTCCCTGCAATGTATACTAAGTGAAAGATTATGGGGTGGGTTTGTACATTAGGCAACATCTAATCTCTAGGGCCATTTTAAGCAGCTTTTTTAACACAAAAAAAGTCCTTACTTTTGTAGGCTCGTAATAGGTTATTGAATTTTAAATTCCTTCAGGTTTTTTGCCTACACGTATATTTCCTGAGCACCATTAAACAATTTCAGGGGAGCCTGCCCTTCACAGCCAGCTTCGGGCTCCCACTTCCTGTTCAATGGATAATTCTACAACAATGAATGAAATTTCAGCTCCGCTATTATTTGCTGAACCTGTTAGGCCGTGTTTACCTGGTAGACTGTAAAATACTGTTCGGATTCTAATTAGAAACCAACCAGTATTTTACAGTTCATTTTTGGTCTAATTAATTGCTTCGGCTTTTGGATATCAGACGTCCCATCATAGAACAGTACTATAATCCGCTGTTTTCTGGTGGATTATAGAACATGTTCTAAGTTTTTTTTAAACCCAACCTTAGAAAATCCAAGCTTGGATTTGCTATTGCGGTCTATGGTGACGATTTGGTGTCGGATTTTTTTGGGATTCAAAATACGGAATCCACTTTAAAATACGATGTAAACAAGTCAAGTGGAGACAATGCCTTAAAGGGGTTGTCTCACTACATTGATTCATCTTCCCTCAGTCTGGATTTCTTGGTTTCACTTTGAATTCAGGGGGCGTGTTTACTGGCTTTCACTAGGCTGCAGTAGAAGCCAGGTCTGTAGCTATAGCAACCAGTGCTGGCAGCCTATCATGAGAGATCAAACAGGTCTCTAGCTATAGTGACCTGAGGAGCTGATGCAGCCCATACAAGACAGGATAATTCAGAATAGGTAGGACACCGTTAATGGACACGTATAGCAAAAGTTACTTGTTTTGCAAGATCTTTAACATAAAAAGCAATACTTGTAGTGAGACAACCCTTTTAAAGGACATTGGTGATGGAAGTGATTTTAAACAGCAGTTCACAAGGCTACAGCGCTCTAAAGATTAAGGTTATGTTCACACTGCTTATTTTTACACGTATTTGCGCACGCTTTTCACGCCGCAATTACGGTAATTCATAACTCATGCAGAGCTATGAATTATGTGTCTTCTCCCCGTGCGTACAATACGATCGTATCGTACGCCCGGTGAGAGAACCGACATGTCAATTGTTAGCGATCACTTACACGCCACTGACCATGCATATAAATGTCCCCCCCCCCCCCCCCTCACCTGTGGAATTACATGGTGATGAGGGCGTGCTTTCAAAAAAGCCAGCATCTTGCGGCGCATACAGTACGCGCCGCAATACGCCATGTGAATATACCCTTGCTAGCTAAAAAGAAACACACGCAACTGTACTGTTGATAAGACACAGCAAGAAGTAGTGCAAATTCCAGCCAGGGCTGCAAGAGCAGAGGGGTGATAAGAATTACTCCAACGCTAAAGACTGTCGCATACATTGGGGTTCTGATTTTTCTTTGTTTCATTAACAGTCGCCCATACATTTAAAGCGAATAATTGTTATAGAAATACCCCTTTAAGAAGCACCACAGGCAGTTTGTGTGAAAAATCAGCCACCAAGCTAGTACTGTTGGTGATAGGATGGAACCGCAACATATCCAGAGGAATATCAACCCTGGTCTCCTGAGCTGGGTAATGAATTGCTAGGGTAAAACAGAACTAGGGATAAAGCAAAGAGACAATGTGCTCGATTATGAAAATATCGAGAATAAAAAAAAAGGTGATAACTTGATCGACTGTCAGATATGGACTGGATTGCCAACTATTGTTTGTTGCTTGCAAGCATTGGGATGCACAGTCCAATCAGTGTGTACACTAGTTAGAGAGTATTTATTTTATGCTTAAAGGGGTTGTCTCACTACATTAATTCATCTTGGCTCAATCCTGTTTTCTTTGTTTCACTTAGAATTCAGGGGCGTCTACTGACTTCTACTAGGCTGCAGTAGAAGCCAGGTCTGTAGCTATAGCAACCAGTGCTGGCAGCCTATAAGGATAGATTAAACAGGTCTGTAGCTATATCGACCTGAGGAGCTGATGCAGCCCATACAAGAGGGGATATCTAGGAATAGGTAGGACACTGTTTATGGACACATATTGCAAAAAATTACTTATTTTTGCAAGATCTTGAACATAAAAAGCAATCCTTGTAGTGAGAGACAACCCCTTTAAATTTGTGGTGATCAACACGTAATATTACATAATTTTAACAAAGATACAAGCTCTATTTCCAAGCCCCATATTCTACAGTCGCAATGAGCGGAAAACTTCTTGGGATTTTTCTCTTTTAACAAAACAAAAACTTTTGCAAATTAAGGATCGAGCTGCTTTATGCATCAATAACATCTTTTGTATATGAAAGGTTTTGCAATCTTAAAATAAAGTTATATGGGGTTGTTGACTTAATGAAGAAACGCTTAGTGTGATTTTCCTCAATTACAGGACTTTTTTTTCTTTCTAGTTTAAAAGGGTCATATAGTCATCAGGATGCAGGAATAATTTGAATGTTGGCACCAAAACACATAGCATAAAAATGCATCACATCCATCACTTGCCAACATGGCACTGTGGGCCTGATGAATTTGTGGCACTAATGGCCCAAAGCAGTCACTTTGCTTTTGAAGCGTTATCAATTTCTAAACATTAATATAAATCTTGATCTTTTTCCAAAAAACAGCTGATGCGCTGATCATCTAAACAAGGATCTGCTCCATAATGTAAGATCCTGTGCTGACAAACTGATGTACAAAAAGCATCCAGGAACATCAGTAGTATTGATCAGCTTCTACAACCTGGCAAGAAATAAAGTTCTTCCCTTAGTAGAAAACCCCCCACTATATATTACACCAATACTTTAATTTATTCAACAATGGTCCTTCGAGCTATGCACTATCCTGTGGGGTCAGGACCTATTGTACAAGGAAAGTGGGAAGTTACTTGGTGCTAGATAGGGCCATAAAGGAATAGCTGTCATATTAGAATATTTTACGTCCTATGACTTCCAGATGGTCAACAGCTGGCACAGGTTTCAGCAAACTGACCAGATTGGCTTAGGTCACCTGCAGGCTGATCTGCAAATCACTGCACAACCCATTAATTAGGTTACCAGAAATTGTGGAATTCTTCCAAGACTAATGCTTTATTGTGAAAAATTTGTAGAAAAAAAACGAATGTGCATTTGCACTTTATAGTATTTTAATATAGTGTGAATCAAGGCAATGAAGTAAACAGGTTTTATGCCCTTTCGAAAGCTAACCCAACCCATGCAACTTTGAACTCTGGAAATTGGACTTTCCAGAGTTCAAACCCTACAAAATATATAAAACCGCTATCACAAAGCAAGTTTTGATTTTTCTCTATAGGTTTTACTTTTTTTTTTTTTTTTTTTAAAGTTTCTTTTAATACATTTAAAATAAAAAATAAAAAAAAGTTTAGTTGATGCATATGTGAGTGGAGGTTTGGAGCCTGGGACTTATATGTATATGTATCCTGCTTAAGCTTAGTCTCTGAGTAATGAAGCATTTGGAACAGGGTCTGACTGTGTCGAATCCAAGTGTGTGTTTTGTTAAAATTATCTGTTTTTTTGGGGATTTAATTGTTCTTGATACATATTCCTTGGTTTGATTACTTAAATTCTGCATTTTCTATCACCTTAGCAAAGTGTCAATGAAGAATGATAGTACCTTGGTCAGTCCTGTAACTCTGTGATATGGATTTTATTAACCTTTGCTCGTCTCCCCTTCCCTCTCCCCCCCCTTTTTTGTTTGCTTTTGTCGTTCCCCCTCCTCTTACCCCCAACTTTTTTTTTTCCTTCTCCCCTTGTTCCCTAATTTGCTAGTACATCATGTAAGGACTATGACTTCTCAGAGTTATGATAAGTATTCTTAAGACCTATTATTGTTTAATGTCTGTGCATCCATATACCTATGCCTTTGTGAACTCACTATTTGACTTGTATTTGGATTTTCAATAAAGATGTGTTGACACACAAAAAATGTAACTTTTTTGATTTTTTTTTTCTTTTTCATTACAATGACCGCAGTACCAAAGTTAACATGTCAGTTTTTGGGTTTGTTTTTCTTGAGTTCTCCAGATTAAGAGAGTATGGTTTCTACCCCCTTCCACTCCATCACAAAGATGACATATTGAAAAACCCGTCAAACATTTTTTAAAAAAAAATTGGTTTATCTGACTGGTATTTGTCCTGTTTTAGTGCCGTTCCCACGGCCGCGGGGAGGGGAGGGTGGATGGGACAGGGACGGCTTATCTCCGCTCGTCGCCCTCCCCCTTCACATTCACTTGTTCATATTCCGTCTGCAAACCTGACGGAAGAATGCGCAAGCACAATGTTTTTCGGGTGGCCGGTGGTTTGAAAAACCGCTGGGCGGAAAACCCGTGTAGTGGGGACTGCTGCAGAGTTTTCCATAGAAGCCCGTTGTGCTCTTTGCGGCCGTTTTTTCAGACTGTCTGCAAAACCGCAAACCGTCCAAAAAGCCGTCTGCAAACCCGTGCCGTGGAGACATGCCCTCAATGTTGCCATCTAGTTATCCGAACTCATTCTGCAAAAAAACTCGTCCTCATGTGACTAATGATTAGGCAGCGGGGAGGGCAGCTCTTGAAAGCTGGGGATAGCAATCAAACTGCCAACTGCTAAAATAGGAAAGGGGTGAGATCACGGCACTTTGATATTAAGACTTCTAGGTGAGCGCTAGTAACCACACGAGTCCAGAATTCAATCAGTCATATTTATGGAATGTTACCTGAAATATATAAAGTTTCTAAACCTTGGCAGTGTATAATAAAACTGGACAGTCCTGATAGAAGGCGACTGCTGTGATTTATATGCTGTAGGGAAGATTGTGTTTTGTTGATGAAGATTCGGATGTCGGAGCGGGAGCACAGATGTGCAGAGCAGATGTTCAAGATTATATAACCGGGGCATGTCTTAAACCTTCTTATTGCCTTGAGCATTACCAAGAGCTAACGTTTTTCTGAAGTCTATTTTAATGTTTCTGATGTTCTACCTACATATAGAAAGAAATAGATGTGTTTACAGGGAACAAATATATTAAAGGGGTATCCAAATCTCAAAGTAAAGGCAAACTGATGGCTTATTCTATCACTTTATAATCTGGGGTGGTCTGACCTCTAGAGCTTGCATCCTGAGAAAGGACCTATTGTGGTCCCTTAATAAAAACATAGGGTCGGGAAAGGTCACGGATCCTCTAAGCGCTTGTGTTCCCTGCTAAACAATTTTGGAGCACCTTTGTTATGCGGTTTCTCAAACCAGTCAGATGGGCGTGTCCCTGCACTCTGACAGCACTGATTGGACAATGGCAGACTCTGCTGGGACATACTTCCAATTGGTATCACCCATCTAACAGATCCAGTAACAGATTCAGGAATAACAGAGGAAAAGCAAACAGTTTATATATAAAAAAAAAAAATGTTGCTCCAGAATTGTTATTTTACACGAAGCACAAGTATTTATTAAAACAGACAAGTCAGGAGATATCACAGGAACTTTTGAATTTTTCCTGCATAGTGTTACCCCAACCACCAAGGCTGCAAAGGGAACTGAACCAGCCCCAATCGCTTGAATAGCAGACCTGACGCTCAGGTGATGGCCAGAATGCCGCTGTGCTGGGAGAGGCAGAAGGGGCTGCAGCACTGAAATAATCCCAGCATTCACACTAAGGCTCTGTCTACACTGCAGTGGAAAAAAAACGACCTGAAAACGAATTACTAAAAACGTTCATGAAACTGAGTTTTCTGTCCACTGCCTGTCAAAAGCAGCTGAAAAAAACGGCAGTTTTTTGGTGCGTTTTTCGTTTTTTGGAGCGTCTTTGCTCTGCTTTTTAATGTATGCACAAATTAAGCCATTGGATATAAACTACACCCTACAGGTGGAGTTAACATGTTAAGAAGTCACTTCCTTTAGATCACTGTAGCCATTGTGAGAACATTGTCCTTTGTGTGCTGCTGCTGCGTGCTACTGCTTTATTAAATTTTGCACCAGATTCTTGCACCAAAATCCACAAAAACCCACATTATCTTTCCATACAGCAAGATAACTTTATTAGCATCAAACTCTGTAAAGAAAAGGATTTTAGCGCCAAATTCCCAAAAAACGCATTATTGCGCCAAATTCCGTAAAAAAAAATATTTTTAGTGTCAGAAGCGTGATCAATTTATTAGCGCCACAATTTTTAAAGATATTGAACTAAGCCCCCAAATCCGTCAAAAAACGGATTCTGGCGCCAAAATCCGTAAAAAATGTATTTATTTGCGTCAAAAGCTAGATCACTTTATTAGCGCCAAAATCTGTAAAGATACGGATTCTTGCACCAAAATCCGTAAAAAAAACATTTGGCGTCAGAAGCGAGATAACGTTATTAGCGCCAAAATCAGTAAAAAAAATTATTTTAGTGTCAAAAAACGTGAAAAAACGGATTTTTGCGCCAAAATCCGTCAAAAACGTATTTTTGGCGTCAGAAGCGAGATAACGTTAGTACCAAAATCTGTAAAAAAAATTATTTTAGTGCCAAAAAACGTAAAACGGATTATTGAGCCAAAATCCGTAAAAAACATTCTGCCGCCAAAATCCGTAAAAAACGTATTTTCAGCATCAGTAGCAAGATAACTTTATTAGTGCCAAAATATGTTTAGAAAAGGATTTTTAGCATCAAAATCTGTAAAAAAACGTATTTTTAGCGAAAAAAATATGAATTGCACAAAAATCGTTAGCGACCAAAGCAGGATCATTTTATTACAAAAAGGTACAAAAAAGGACTCAGACACTTGTATGCAGATTTGATAATGAATAACCTTTGTTACACCCATTATAGGTGGGACTTGGGTCTCCTGGGAGGGTTTTCATTGAAAAATCGCGGCAAAAAACAGCGAAAACGCGCCAAAAGACGTCCGGCGCTTTCCATAGACTCCTGTAGTAAATTTTCTGCCCTGCTCTGGCGTTTTTTAGAGCATGTTGCAAAATACGACCAGTAAAAAAAACTAGCAGAAAAAAGCTCAGTGTAGACAGCAGGAGGCTTTTTACAGTAGAAGTCTATGGGAGATAATTACAGTCGTTTTTCCAGCGTTTTTAGAAAACGCTGAAAAAAAACGGACGTTTTTCTGTGCAGTGTAGACAGAGCCTAAAGCATGCATACATTTTCCTGTAGCTCACCTGAAAGTTCTGCAGTGTAAACTGGGGCAGCATGAGCTCAGTATCAATAGAGGGTGGGCGAGCTAATGACACCTCAACTTTACTGCAGCAAACATTATACATACAAATTGCAACTATACGTTCAGAAGAGACTCGTTATCCAGATCCCCTGTGACTCAGGTCTATGTGGGAAGGGGCTATAAGTCATTACCTCCTAGGGGACTAGAATACTACATTTCTATGTCAACTGACTCCTCTTATTGCGGCTGCCAAGGAGTACACAACCCAACGTACTGAGAAACAGCAGAAACAAATAATGACAACTGCCTACTCTTCTCAATGTACCAGAGAGGAGTGTAGTCACAGTCCATGCCCCCTTCAAATACAGTCCATCTGGAAATACTTTCAGTCCTTCGGGTGTTTTACGCAAGTGAAATCTTCACAGGAAGACATGGAGCGCATCTGAAAAAACTAAACTTCAAAATACACCTCTAGGCCCTTCAAAATGACTGTGTGAAAATACCCTAAGAATTAACAAGGCACTTAAATTACGCCAGTAAAACCATCCCTAAATGTGTGTAGCAAATACGCTTGTAAGAAAAAAAAAAAGTGTTGTGTGAATGAAGGCGCATATTTTACAGTGGAAACAATGAGAGGTGCATAAAACATTGCTTTGTCATATTTTGCGCTGACACATGCTTCATGTATTGCTTGAGGCATAGTTCAGTGCAGAAAAAGCACCTCAAAAATGTTATATGCACCTCTCATTAATTCCATTGTAAAATATGCGCCTTCATTCACACAATGCTTTTTTTTTTTTTCTTTCTTACAAGCATGTTTGTAAAACTTATATAGGGATGATTTTGCTGGTGTAAATTTAAGTGCCTTATTAATATTTCATGTGGTTTACGCAAGTGAAATCTTTGCAGGAAACGATGGTGGAGCAGATCTGCAAAAAATAACCTTTGAAATACACCTCTAGGCCCTTCAAAATTACAGATAGTTAAAAGGGGGAGGAAAAACCCTTTTGGCCATTTCGGCCTGAGCACCGGTCTGTGTTTTAATTTAAAACAGTTTGAAGGGGGGACCATGTTATGAAAACTTGGTCGTTGGTCTAAGAACTATTCTTTGTTTTTGCCCATTAGGCAAAAACCAATAGAGCGACCACATCGAAAGATCAGGTTTCAACGTGATACCAAAGATATTGAAAGAAAGGGGAGCTGAGTCTGTTGGTGTTTGTCTGGTGCTACACCTAAGGTCATAGTTACTAAGGAGTAAGACCTCTGCCATGTCAGACGGTGAAGCGCCTACAAGCCTGCACATTTTGTCCAGGGGGACTACTATCTTCACTATTTGCCATTGAAGAGTTGGCAGGCATTGTATATGGGGGGGGGAAGGGGCAGATCTGATTAACTTTGTTGGTTTTTACAATATATAAAACATTATGTGTCAATTGATTTTATAACTGTCTTTATAATAAAAGCACCACACCCCAAACATACAGAAAAGAAAAACAGTTGGGAAAAAAAAAAAAAGTAAAATTACCAACAGTATACTTTAAAAGGAAAATCTAAGGAAAATAGATAGTCCCTTTCTTTAGCCTTAATCTGCATAGAGAATTACAGTGTTTTTTCCCTTATTGGGGTTTCAATATGCGACGTTAATGTTACCTGCAATTATTGGACCCTTTCATGGTACTACACGTAAATATTGGTCAAATGATCAACAGCCCGCCAAAGCGGAACTGCAGTATACAATCTAATGGAATCACTGAGACCAGCTTGGGCTATTTCGTATGCCGTTTATAGTGCCAGCTATTGGTGGCTGTGTTGAATTTTTGGAAATGATATTCTCTTCGGTTCCGTAAGGACATTGTGATGGAGGAGCCTAACGCGGGAGGGGCTAGATTGGCTTGGGTTCAGTTTGTCAGTGAGTGTAATAGGATGTAAATGATAAGAATTAATGTGTCTTATTTGATGTGATATAGAGATATGTCTTATGCCTCATTGATATACCTTGTATCCAGTCTTTATAAGATATACAATCACTGTGTTTAGGTATCTGTGTGTATTAAAGACATCTGTCCCACATATTTCAGGATGGTCTATTTGTTAGAGTGCTTGCCCTTTGGTGACCCCTGCTTTGCCATTCAGTAGTTGAAAGCGGATACTATTAGATTCTTCTCCCCCCACTGTACTGACCAGAAGCTGATATCATACATTTCTTCTCAAGTATTCTTATACCCTCCCATGTATGGATGGTCAGATAATTCTGAAGTCTGTTGTAATGCCGACTATACAACTTAGACACTGTATGCCTAGAATAGAGGGGATACTATGTTTGGTAATTAAGGGTTGAAGCTGTCTAGCATAAAAAGGCTGGATTTTGCCACTGATAGCTAGCTTCGGCTGGGGCATGCAGGCGTCCAGCACCCCTTCTGTGGTCATCGGACGAGATGGGTGTACTATGAGGTACTGAGGGGCTCCCCATTTCACTGTGCACAACTATGCATCTATAACATCTGTAACTGCAGCTAAGTATCATTCTATTTCTTTATGTAATAAACCTTACATTTTTTATATATTCTGCCTCATTGTAATTATTTCTTGACCGCCAATCAATCACCCGCTAACAGTGAGAAACAAACAAGCTTGTGTGCTGCTGATAAGACACAGCAGGGAGTGATGTCACCATCTACACCAAGGCTGCTGGAACAATTGGAGCAAATGTAGAATAGCAACGTATTTGGGGTGGAGGGATTGACAAATTTACATAGACTGCACTAAGAATGGAATAACCCATTATGGTCTCTACATATAACCTGTCACATAGAATAAATATGCAAACATTCCCCTCTGTAGATGTGGTGCACAAGATCTGTACCCAGAGTCCTCTATTTTATAGTCCATATATTACAAGCTATATGGGATTTATTAGACTGATGCATAAACAAGGCACGTTTCCTGTTTGCGATGCTATAAGGTTGGGCTGAAGATCGGCTGTGGAATCTAGAAAAAGAGCAATAAATACTTTTCCAAGGGTGAATGGTCACTCCTTATGAAAGACAAATCTACAAGATGCATTTAAAATTGGAAATGGGTGCAAACCTTGAGCCGACCATAAAAAGGTCACATCGCCTGGGGTTGGCCGCAAATCAATTTTATAACTTTGGAAAGAAAGTCATCTAAATGCCAGCTCAGTAAATGTGTCCTTCCTGTAAAGCATATACTATAAACAAAATGGCCATTAATACATTTCAGGCGCAGCCATATAACATCCCGCTATCTGACTGCAAACTAGATTTGCCTCCAGCACATGCAGGATTAAAATAACCAAGTTAGTATTCATGTCCCTACAGGGTACAAGTCCTGGTCCTTTTTCCTTTACACTCTATGGCCTGGATTCTGTTATAGAGATAATGTTGCTTTCATTTTCAAGGATGTAGCATAAAATAAACCCAAGCTTACACCTACCGCCCAGATTGTCTTCATGTTTGGCTTGTCCAGAATCTGATTAGTCCTGGTCTTTCCTAATTCCTTCTTCTTTCCTCTTTCTGCTAAAACAATGTGGATTATAAAACAAGAACAGATCAATTTCCACACCCAAAATCTAGGGTTGCCCTGTCTCTCAAATGATCATTTTCAAACCGCTCTCTGTACATCTCACAACTGTTCAGGGCAAGTCAGTTTGCTTGGGGTAATCTGACTTCCTCTTAGTATTTAAACCACCACATCAAAACCGTTATCTGCCCCGCCCAAAAACATCTCTCGATCGCTATTCTACTAGACATACAAAAAGCGGTCCAGCCCTTGTCACTCCCTAGATATGACATCCTTCTTGTGCCTCCATTAGCTTTCCCCTTCAAACAATCTATCTGCGCGTTTACCACTTTCTCCGCTCTCCTTGCCTCCCCCTCTGTCAACTCTCATGGTTCCGTTGCCCAGCGAATCAATTCAAGTTGTACTATGACCTACAAAGCTTCCATACTCTCCTCCATACTCTCTGCCAATCAATATCTCCCCGCAATCTCGCTCCTCAGACCTTCTCTGCTTCCCCTTATGCCTCACACAACCGTCCCAGATTCTCCCGTCTTCACCCCACTCTGGAACTCTGCCAACCATCAGACTTCTCCACTTTCACAGCTTCAAAAGCAACTAAACATTTTCAGCTTGCTATAACCTACAATACCGCTGTCATAACCCCACAACATGTCTGCCTCACCTTCTGTCTTTTTCCCCTGTAGATGTAGCTCGCGGTAGGTCCTCTCCCTCTTCGTGCCAATTGTCATTCTTAATTATCACTGTACCGTTTGACATTGTGTATTAACCCCTCGAGTACACCTGGAATCAATGCCTTAAAAAATAAAAATAAAATAATAATAAAGTCAGCTACAGAACAATATCCAGTATTTTCCTTCTAAATGTGTTATTGTTATAGAGATAATGTCAAAATGCTACTTAAATTTTTGCAAAAGGATTGGAGCAAAAAATAGAATAAAATACAATTGCAGTAAACACACAGAACCTGCACCGTGCAAAAGAAAATAAAGTGCTTTGCATGTTTTGGCTTGTAAAAATGCATGTAATTTTTATGATTTAAGTCACTGGGCTTTCCTAAATATACAGCTATCTTATTTCCTGCTTTTTTGGTGCATAAATATGCGCATTGTGTTATTTATACACCCCTTATACACCAAGAGGACCGGCTACAAGGTTATGCCAAATCAAGGAAGTAGCAAGGGTTGCCAGGCTCTGCAAATGATCACATTTTCAAGCACCTAGCTCCAATCTGTTAACATGAGGGAACAGCATAAAAGCCACATGAGACCGTAAAAATCAAGAGAAATCAAAGATCAAGTTGTGTGGGTTGATTGTGCGATTCCTCCTGTTAGTATCATGTAGTGATACCTGGTACCAAGAGGGACAGCATCAGAAACCTGGGTTTATCTCTATGGCAAATCATTACATGCCAAGGCCAAGATGTCAGCACTATTCAACTGTGTGTGTCCCACTAAGTGGGAGAGCAATGACAAACCAGAATGACAGCAAGAGGTGCCCGAAAGGGAACCTCTGTAGACAGATCACCTCTGCAGGCAGATCACCTGGTACGTAGTGATCCATTTTCTACTGCAATTAAAACTGGAAGTCACATACCAGGCCCAGGGTGGCAAATAGTATTCACATAGAAGGGCGTTTTGCATGGACCTCAAGCCACCCTTGTAGTCTGAACTCAAGACAACTATGGTGCACAGCAAGATGGTGATTTGGGCTGGAAGATCTATCCTCTTCCATTTTTGTAGCCCAAGATTGATCCAGAAATCACGTGGGCAACGCCATCAAGGGGCCTTCACAAGGAAGCACCACATCATTTTAAAGCGCCATGAATTCCAGAGCGCTGCACATTCGAGGGAGGTTACATATAGTGGTGTTCAAAATAATAGCAGTCCAATATGACTAACCAGATTAAGCACCGTTTTTGTTATAAATTATATTACCACATGTCCGACAATTTACTAGTTGGTACAGTAGATTCTTAAACAGACTCCACATTCATGGTCGGCAGGTTTTTCAGTCTGTGTGTGAATAACTATTTGAAAGGGGATGTGTTCAGAATAAAAGTAGTGTGGAGATCAATCATTTTGTGAAGAAACAGGTGTGAATCGGGTAACCTTAGTTAAGGGTGAAGCCAGCACATATTGTGTATGCATTTCCTTGAAAGCCTGAGAAATATGGGTCGTTCGAGACATTGTGCAGAAGAACAGCGTTCTTTGATTAAAAAGTTGATTGGAGAGGGTTGAACTTAAAGTACAGACCGGCTGTTCAGCTAAAATGATGTCCAGTGCTTTAAAATGGAAACCAAAACCAGAGAGAGAGGTGGAAGAAAACAGAAGATGACCATTCGAATGGATCGAACAATAGCCAGAATGGCAAAGGCTCAGCCAATGATCAGATCCAGGATGATCAAAGACCGTCTCAAGTTACCTGCGAGTCCTGTGACAATTAGAATAAACCTGTGTGAAGCTGACCTATTAGCAAGAAGTCTCCGGAAAGTCCCACTGTTAAAAAAACAAAAAAACACAAAAAAAAAAAACAGACCTGTGCGGAAGCGGATACAATTTGCCAAAGAACGCATCAACTGGCCAAAAGAGAAATGGAGAAACATTTTGTGGACTGATCAAAGTAAAATGGTTCTTTTTTTGGGTCCAAGGGCCGCAGACAGTTCCATCAGACAAACCCCAAAATCTGAATTTAGGCCACAGTACACTCAAGACAGTAAAGCATGGTGGGCAAGCATCATATGGGCATGTTACGCTTACTATGGTGCCGAGCCGATTTACCGCTTACCAGGGAGCATGGACCAGTTTGCATATATCAAAATACTTGAAGGGGTCATGTTGCATTACGCGGAGGAGGAAATGCCCTTGAAATGGGTAATCAGCAAGGGAACAACCCTAAACACACTAGTAAATGAGCAAAACCTTGGTTCCAGTAGAACAAAATTGAGGTTCTGGAGTGGCCAGGACCTTAATCCGATAGAAACAGATGTCACCCCACAAGTGTTCTGAGGCAAAGTCAACAATCCAAATAGATTGGGGGATGTAGTCAAAGCATCCTGGGCTGGAAAAACCAACTTCTGGCACCTTTCCATGGTTGACTATGCAACATAGGTGTGAAGCAGTTCTAAGAAACTGTGGTTATACAACTAAATATTTCTAGTACATATGAATGCGACGCGACCCTCCCCTAAAAAAAAATACTTTCCGAAACAGCCCAATGTTGATTTTTTTGCTATTTTTATGTACAGTATTTAATTATATACATGCCCACAAAGGCGTACAATCTACAATTCCTACTCCCAGGATTATGGTGTGGGATGGTATAATGTACATTAGCTTGACTCCTCTAGCCTTTATTTCAGGTACCCCAACAGCTTCTGTGTACATTGATATGTGACACTAACCAGTGGCACGGTCATTTTTCAAAGTATCCAAAAGAAGCCATTTTTTCAACAGGTAACATGCCTGGTGAGCACCCTGCATGTCCTAAGCAAGCCACCATGGCCTGCAGCATCTTGGACTTGTCTCCCATCAAACCCATCAGGGTTCATGCTCAAATTCCTCTCAAAGTAATATTTTCTATGAAAAGCTGTAGTGTTCAGAACAAAAACTGCCCATTACTGCTTTGAATAAGCTTGTGGCTGCTCATGCTTCCTATAGGTCTGCATACCATAGTTGTATGGAAGGGGTACTCTGCTGAGTGAATAGCTTGAGCGGCTATTTGAAGGCCTGAAAAAATTGGAGCAAGACCTCCCACAGGCGCTGACCACCACTAGTGTGCTAATGCGCCAAACCTGGAGATCTGTGGTGCTGTAGAAAATGGTTCAGTAGAACCATGGATCATCTGGATGTAACACTAAGGGCGCGTTCCCACTGCACAGGACAAATACCGGCCGGTTTGCCGGCCAAAATTTGTCCTGTTTTGCGCCGTCCTCACGGCCGCGGGAGGGGGGGGGGGGGGACGGCTTTTCTCCGCGTTGGGCGGAGAACAGCCCTTCCCCCACCCAGTGAGAAGCACATCTTCCGTGGGGAAACCGACGGAAGATTGTGCTTCTACAATTTTTTCCCCACGGGACCGCCGGGGCAAAACCTCCGAGGAAAAACCTGTGCATGGGGACTGCTGCAATTTTTGCTAACACCATTGTGCTCATTTTGGGCCTTTTTTTCAGGCGCTGAAAAATCGAAAACCCGGGTTTAAAAAAACCGGCCAAAAAACCCCGTGCGGGGGGGACATGCCCAAAAGGGGTTTCGTTAAAAAGTTGGCCTCCCTTTATCGGGTTGGGGGTTTTTTCCTCCCAGCGGGGAGTTTTTCCCGTCTCTGCGCCCACGCCCCCAAAGTGTGCACATGATGATTCACGGTGGTGAGCGGGGGGAAGGGGAAGGTTCCAGCTTATTTGCAAAATTTGGGAAGTGAAAAAAGCTAAGGTAACTCGATAGCGTAACAAATTTCTTGCTCTCTCTACATATACTTTGTAACTAGAATGGGCATTTGGCCTTCAGGACTCCGAGGAAAAAAAATTGCCTATCTTTCCCCCTCCTCCACATGTAATACTGCAGATTTTTAAACCCCTCGACCTTTACATACTCAGAACAAAAACTATCTTTTTTTTACAGGGACTGCACACTGTACCCTAATGGTTTCTGGGCCCTCGAAACTTTCACAAAAGTATTTACGTGGGACTGCACAGTACGGCTTTGTTCTCTATGTAATGTGTGGGACTACACATCTTACATGGGACTGCTGTGTCTGGTTTATGATTTACGTGGGACTGCGCATCGGTCAAAAAAATTGTTTTACGGGGGACTGATAGACAGTGGTTTTTTCTTTTTGCAGGGATGCTGGTTTTCTCTTTTACGTGGGCCTGCCGTTTTACGTCGCTCTCTCTCTCGGTCCGCTACCTGTTCACTACGTCACCTTAGCCTGTACGTTCTCGTCCACTACCTGGGCAGGAAAGAAGCTTGGGCACAGCCATAATGCTTTAGCGGGCGTAACCCAACCTGGGCTAAAAACCATTGCTAAGCACAAATAAAGCAGCCCATTCCAAAACCCATAGCACTTTGCCAATGGTAACCAAGGACGTACATGCTTAGATTTTTGGCCCCCTCATTTTAAAACCATTATCTCCGTAGTGAGACAACCCCTTTAAGTTAAACACAACTACAATACAACTTCTTTATGGACAATTATCCTTTAAGCTTTGTGGAAGAAAAAAAAATTTGGTCCCAAGCTTTGCTTTACTAAAAGGGAATAGATAAAGGTGCCAAAATGTAAATCGGGGTTTCAGCCCGGGAACATCTCCCTCATATTGTTCCCTTCACTAGGTCTGAGCAGCAAAATGCAATTTCAAACTTAAACAGGAAAGCAAGTCAGGGCCTCCGTAAAATACCTAACATTTTGTAATTCCGGTCACTTGCCTTGTGGGTTTTAGGTCATTGCCTCCAGACCTTTCATAAAGGTCTGTAGGTAATTTTCTTATTTCCACAAAGGTCCTCATTACCTTAAGTCTCCATATAAGCAAAGCACAGCATACAGAACAGGCTTGGTGGATTGCAGTAATCTGCCCTGCGATACAGGTCATCCTGTATGTATATATACAGTGTGCTCATCCCCTCATCCCCCTCCACCTCCAAGTAATAAAATGTTTGGCTGCTATCTAGATAAACTCATCAAATATTTAGAAGCTCATGGAACCTCTCGGGCTGGGAACGGTGCCAGCAGCTGCAAGATGTGAGACTGCAGATATTTCTCATCTTATCCGCAAGGATAGCCAAACTAATCCAGCGCTTAAAATACAAGGTGCCATTTGGAAATTTTGACAGAAAGGGCTATTTTCACCCCCTCCGGGAAATTACATTTTCTATTTAAAGACCATGTTTTACACCAACTTAATATAGCGGTGGTTTCTTACACCGAGACACCATAGCAAAAAAGGTTAAGAAAGGCCAGGCCAGAGCAAAGGAGCCGATATATAGAATAAACTTGCCAAGTAATACCGTAAAATGCAGGTACAATCCTACAGCGTTACAGAAAAGGAAGGCAAGACTAAGGCCATTATCAGTTTGTCGAGCAGAAGAATTTAAGAAAGGGGTTACAGCATTTCAGATATTGTATAGATGCAGCAGAGCTGGTGGTCAATGGACTTGCTGCAGTAATAATGCGTCAGGCCAAAAGGACAGATTCAGCCGCATTAACTACATCTGCACCATCATTTACACCTGTCATCTATATACATTCTATCCAGATTTGATTTATGCCTCAGCCATTGCTTCTTTCTGCAGAAAAGAATATAGATATCTTGGTTGATCAATTCAGTAGATATGTGGATAACATATTACAGGACGCAGAGCCGTATGCCGCTCAGATTTCCACATTTTATAGCACGCAACCAACCCCCTGTGCATCGGCTTGGTATACAAGCAGCTACAAAACTAATTCTACCACCAACAGGCTTTAGCGGACATTGCTTTTATGCAGATCTTAAAAGGGTTGTTCCCATATCAACCCCCTGAACGAACAAAGCCCTTGTTCAGAACAAAGCGTATGTAGCCCTTGTGCGCTATTTTCCATTTTGTTCTATGGGAGTTGTTCGTATAGCCTGTATAACACACTGCTCAGCTGTACCATCCATGTGTGAGATAGGAACACCCCTAAGGGCGCGTTCACACGGCAAGGGACAAATACCAGTTGGTTTATCCGACCGGTATTTGTCCGGTTTGTGTGCCGTGCACATGGCTGCGGAGGGGGGGGGGGGGGTGGCTTTTCTCTGCAATGAGCCCTCCCCCCTTCACAAGCACAGATTATGTCCGAAAACTGGACGGAAGAATGTGCATGTGGACTGCTTGACAGGCGGCAAAAAAGTCAGGCGGAAAACCCGTGCCGTGGGGACTGCTCACGGGTTTTTCATAGAGCCCCATTGTGCTCATTTTCGGCCGGTTTTTCAGAAAGTCTGCAAAACCGCAAACTGCTGAAAAACCGACCGAAAATCCATGCAGTGGGAACAGGCCCTAAGTGTAGGTTCACATGGTGTTTTTTGAAGTGTAAATTTACGGTTCAAAATCAGCTTCCAAAAATGCCCGATTAGAGGCGCATTTTGAAGTGTTTTTTTGAAGCGCATTTTGAAAAATCCTATCCCCAATGCCAATCATGGGGATTTTACAAGCGAGAAACGCCTCAAAAATTGAAAACACTCATTTAAGGCCTTAATTGCAACCAAAAAACGCTCAAAATTACACTTGTGAAATACGCTCCATGTGAATGACAAGGCGTATTGTACATTACTTTCAATGAGGAATGATTTGAAACTTGTCGGAGGCCAATTTTGGGCTGTTTTCCAGAGCATAAAAGGCGCTAAAAAATAGGGCAAAAAACGCTGTGAACATACCCTTAAAGGATATAAGTATACATTCTATACCAAAAGGGCAGTGTCAGACTGGAGTAGCTTGGACCCACAGGTGGAGTGGATTCTAGGGGCCCACCAGTTGAATTGTTTCGGCGGCCCACCCTACCACTACTGTAAATGGCTGTACGTTCCTCCTATACTCTGCCTCTGTTTTTTGCCTTTTTTTTTTTCTCAGCCTCTCCTGAAGATGCATATGCATTTAATAAAAAAAAAAAAAAAAAAAGTCCACCTCTGCCATGCTCAAGGACCCACCAAGGGTTTCCCCTGTGGGCCAGTCCGTGCCTGCCAAAGGGAACAAACAAGATGGCAAAATTCTGTTAATCTAACCCTAATCAAAATTAAAAGTTTTTCCACTGAGGGTTTTTGCAAGAACAGTCAGTAAATTCCCGCGGGCAGATTTAAATCCTCAACATGATAATCCTCCGCATACTAAAGGGCCCCAACAAAAACGGAGCTTTTTTGGCGACCGTCTTTTTATATCTGTCAAACACATTAAAAAGGTATTAAGGATACCGTGGGGGCTAGAACTTTTATAGGGAAAATCATTCAATTGGGGCTACTTTGCCCTATAGCACCTTTTCCCCCTTCTGGCCCCACCACAGTAACTGAAATTCAACGGTATCCCAACTGATGGTGTTTTGGCAGGCCATGAGGACAATTGGTTTCTACCTCAGGGGTTTTTTTTTTTCCTTCCTCTGGATCAACACTTTACACAAGGGCTGAACGTCTTGTCTTTTTTCGGCCTTACAAACTATGTAACATTTGTGGTATGAGAATACGGCCTTATTGCTGCAGCAACCTGACAAAGTCCACAATGGCCATCTTCAAAATTTTTTTCTTTTTATACACTTCGGGCGCGTCCCCACGGTACAGGACAAATACCGGTGGGTTTATCCGACCGGTATTTGTCCGGTTTTTGTGCCGTGCACACGGCCGCGGGGGCGGTTTTTCTCCGCGAATGCGAGAAAACCCCCCCCCCCCCCCTTCACTTCTCATTAATTGCTTTGATTCAGTGATCGCGGGAAAAGAAAAATTTTCCAACTTATACCACCTCCGAGAAAAGAGAACGTGTAGTCTTATTTGGACCATTTCTGCTTTATAGCCCCAAACACCTTTTGCACCAGACACAAAGAATAGTAGATTACACAAGTCGTGTGTATTTGAGGAAATGGAGCAAAGATCCAACTAAAAACTAGCTCACTATTTTTTTTTGGACCCCGCCACATAAGTGTTTTTTTTATGGACCCCAACAGATCCTGAATGGAGTAAGAACAAAGGCATAACCACCATAGCCGGGGTTTACATTTTTGTCAGATTTGAAACCGCTCCCTGATCTGTGGGATGTTCTAACAGGAAGAGCGACAGATTGATAGATTATTCTGTGATGAAAGACTCAGTAGAACTTGAATTTTATCCATTTAAATCCCTGCTTATTTTCCCTGAAAAGCTGTCAAAAAGCGACCCTCCTTGTCAGTGTGCAACGGGCACTGTCAATACCGGATGACACCGCCTACTGGACTCCTTACCCAGAATAAGCAAGGAATTAAATGAATAAAATACAACTTCTACTGAGTCTTTCATCACAGAATAATCTATCAATCTGCTCAGCTCTTACCAGCAGATCTGACAGCATATTCAATGTAACCGGTTCCCTTTAAACATTATACAAATTTTGCGTTTTGCTGCAAATCCTCAATGCTGGGTTCTGTCGATCTACTTTAGATTTTTTTTCTGTGGATTTGAAGGTAGAATTTGCCAACAAACCAAACAAATTCTGCAACAGAAACGGACATGCTGTGGATTTCTAAATTCTCAAAAAACAAAATTGTGTAAGCCACTTTCAATTTTGCATGCAAATCAGCAGCATTTCGGCTACATTTGGACATAGTGTAATAGTTCTATTCTACAAGATTGTTTGAGAATGTTCCCAATTAGTTTTTTTAAAAGGGCAGCGCTATCGGACTTACAAATCTAATGCATTACATCTCCTGCCCTCTACATAGCACGATGGAAGCCAATAACTTCTAGAACTGGCATCATGAAAGACACAGACCACTTTGCTCTCCATCTGCATTAAACTCCAGGAAGTTAGCTGCCGCTTGTGGTTGCAAAGATTTTTCATCATTGTCCTTTAAAGGGCATAACTGATCACATTAATTATCCTTTGGAACTATGCTGGGAAAAAAGGGTTGATTAAATTGTTTCTAACCATGTAACCGCAACAGCAAAAAAATATTTCTAGCACCCTCATGTGGGTACCACTTGGTACTCAAAGGGGTTTTGGCACTTGTGAGCTAGGAGGTGGCCTCAGAAGATTTGGAGAAGCGGCAAAAACCCCTTGAAAGGTTTATTCACAGATCATCCTGACCACAACTCGTCAATAAGGCCATATAGCCAAAATTTTTTGGCCTCCCAACCCCTTGGGTTTTTGGCAAGGGAAAGCTTTTTGGGCCCAATACGGGGAGAAAGGCAAAAAGTGAAACTTTATCATTTTAGAAAGACCTGTGATACTCTGGGGAAATAACCATTTAGTAAAACAGACTTGTCGAGGAACAACAATTCTGGAATGTGTTATGCTGTTATTTCTCCTAAAAATGTAAGCAATCACTGGAAGAGACTATAAAACAACTTTGAATGATATACATAAATATATACAGACTATATTCAAACCTACAAAAACTAATCCTACAAAGCCCTATGTCTAATACTATCTAGCAATGCTATTTGTTATCTTTGCGTATACCACAACCAAGGATCAGATGTCTAAAATATCCAAACAATAGTTAAGAAATTCACACAATGCATTTATGATCTATTGTTTAACCAGGGTTGCATATAGTCTACACAATTACAGATCTAGTTACATTGCGTTACAGAGAGCTTATAGCCTCCGATGCTCCACTGCTCTGATTCACATGTCTGCAAGCGCCCGTGCTTCCAGAGAGGACCAGCACACCTTCTGTCAGTCCCAAACCTAACACCCTCCCCCCCCCCTGACGTGGAGGGGAAAAGTAGGACAAATTATCTTGGGGTTACTATTCTTTTACATCCCTGCACACTGATGCTGACAGCCCTGTTTTTACTGCCAATTTGGAGGGGGTCTCACCCATTAAACCAATCACCCCGTAGAAAAACGCTAATACTTTCCCAAATAAAGAAAGCGGGAAAATTTATTTCATGAGAATACAAAACCCATAAACGGGCATGCAAAAAAGGGGACAGGTCTTTTTTTAAAAATTTGTCATCGAAAAAAAACAAAAAAAAAAACAAAAAAAAAAAGTTTCTAGAATTAACCCCGCTTGGTCACCCTTGGGAACGGGAAACACTCAACACGGTTCTGAAAACGGAAATGAACTGATGCAAACTGAAGTCAAAGAATCCATTTATTTGATGGATCCATTACAAGGATGAAGGTAATGTGGCTATTGAGTGGCGGTGTTTATGCAATAGTCACCATAAAAAGACCAATAGGATTGATACAATTGACATTCAGTACTGTATGTGACTTTCTACAGGATTGGCTGCAGCAGCCAGGTACTACTGCTCCCGGGCCCCGGACAGAGTTTTGTAAAAGCGGCGGATGGCTGGTGGGCCGGTAACCCTTCCCCACCTGCAAAAACTTCATTAATTTTTTATTATTTTTTTTTTAACATACAAGCAGCTGGCGCTGCTCCTCCCCTTTAATTTTATGGGTTTGGCAGCCCCCGCTGTAAAAGGCCCCCCGCCCCCCCCCCCCCCCATGGGCTTAAAAGGTGCTAAAACACATGGCTGGCAACAGGCGCAGCAGAGATTAAAAAGAATTTTGAAAGACATTTCGGAGCGCCACGGCGGGCCCACAACGGACCCCCCAACGCCTCCTCGGGGTCCATACTACAGCACCCGGGAGCAGGGGGCTAGCTGGAAAGGGCCCCCAGGCAGGTTTTGGGCCCAGCTCCCCCGGGCCTTTTACGTCCCCCCCCCCCAAACCCCCCTGGGGGTCTTTGGGCCCCCAGCCCCCCCGGGCCTTTTACGTACCCCCCCGGGGGCCTTTCCCCCCGGGCCCCCTACTACCACCCCCGGGGGCCTTCCCCGCCTACGTACCCTCCCCTGGGGCCTTCCCCGCCTACGTACCCTCCCCTGGGGCCTTTCCCCCCATTCCCCCCGGGGAAGGGCCCCCAACCTTTCTTCTAAAAGGGGGTGCCCTCCAAAAGCCCCTGTAGCTCAGCACTGAGGCCCCAGGGGAAGGGAGGGGCATGGCGCAGCACTGGATTCCAGCAGACTAGAATTGTTCTCATTTGTAAAAAAAGGCAGGAGTAGAATTTATTTTATTTTTTTGTCCCCCCGGGAAACAGCCCCTTTTTAAGCGGGAGGGCCTCACCTTAGGTGAGGTTTTAAAAAACCTCCCTACCACGGAGCTAAAATATAAAAATGACCTTTACCACCTCCCCCACCCTTTCACTGGGGAAAGTCGGTTTCTTAAATCCTTTTTATCCAATCCCAGCCTCTGCAGTCAAAATGTTGCTTGTACGAATGTGCCCAATAAAGGCCAGGAAGTTACAACACCATGTGATCCATGAACACAGCGTAAGTGAGAGACAATGTGTGTTTTGGTGTGTGTGTGTGTGTGTGGTGTTTTGTGGGGTGTGTGTGTGTGTGTGTGGGGTGTGTGTGTGTGTTGTGGGGTGTGTGTGTGGGGTGGGGGGCAGAGGGGTTTTTTTGTTTAAGCTCTGGCAGCACTGGAATGATTGCAATGGTTTTTTTTTTCACTAAATCAGAGGGGGGTGGGAAAGGGTTTTTTTTTTTCCCCCAATTTTGTTTAAATTATTTTTATTTTTTTTGCAAAAAAAATAGGAAAAATGCTAAACCGGAAACCCCGAGTTTTTTAAAAGTTTGGCCGTCCATTTTTGTTTTCCCCGGGTTTCCCCCCCGGAAAAAAATTGCCCGGGCTGAAGACTTTAAATTCAAGAAAACTGAGGAACCAGCACCCCCTGTGGCGATTCCACAAAACGTTTTTTTCAGAAAAAAAAAAACATATTAAAAAAAAGGTTAAAAAAAAAGGAAAAAAAAAAAACATCCCAAGGGATAAAAGGATTTCCCCGCGTTTAGGGCCCGCCCCGTCCCCCCTTTTTCCCCGAACATACCCCTTATCACAAACCATCTCAATATATAGGACCCCCCACCTCTAATGAGGGGGAAAAACCCACCTGAGAAAAAAACCCTATATTTTGCTGGGGTAGGACGAAAAAAGGGGCAAAGGGGAAATCGGGTCTGAAACGCGAAAACCCAAATGTTATCATTGGGATGTTTTTAAAAACCTTTTTCTAAAAAAGGGTGTGCCCTTTTTTTCGAAATAATTTTTGTGGAATCACCAAAACCGAGTGCGGGTTTTAACCTCGAATTTTTCACTTATAAAAAAACCCCAGGGCCACACTTTGACTAAGATAAGCCCTGAAAAAAATTCCCCCCTCTTACAGTTTGCCTTTGGTAACAAAATGAAATTAAATTTTCTAAGTCATTTCAGAGTTAATCCCCGCCCCCTAAAGAGGAAAATTATAAAAAAAATCATCCCACATAAAAAAAAATTAAAAACTCCCTGACAAACAGAACTTTCTTTTTCTCTGTACTGAAAACATATTTGTAAAAGTTTCTAATCTGTCAATCACCCGGTATCGTGGGGACCAAAGTCACGCAGAGATGATTCATAAAGCAAGTGTTCTGAGTCATCTCCATATGAAGCATGCTGCGGGTGATGGCGGATGTGGAGCTGCCACTTCTATTATGCAGCCTTGGGGAAAAAAACAAAACCCCATCTAGAGCATGTCTTTTCCAAATAAACCAGATTTTAAAAAAGGGCCCCTCCACCCAAAAAAGCTGAGCTGCAAACAAGGGGAAATGAAGGGGAACCCACCCCCAACCTTGAAAAATTCCCCCCCTGACCCGGAGGGTCCCCTGCCAATTTGCATCCCCTTTCAAAAAGAAGAAGCAAAAGAAGTTACTTGTTTTTATAGCTTGAGGGAAAATTTCCTTTTGGGCGTTTTTTTACAGGTTTTGGGTGTGTTTTGGGGGGGGGGGGAGGTGAGTAGATATATAGGGTGAGTAGATGCATAGGGTGCCCAGCTCCCTAAAGGACCAGAACAAAAAAAAAAAAAAAAAAAAAAAAAAAAAGGGTTAAAACCCTCCCCCCGGTTTAAAACCCAAATTTTTCTTTTTGAAGGGTTCCCCCTTAATCTTGGATTTATAGGGGAGCCTAAAAAAATATTTTTCTGTATAACTCCAAGACTAATGAACACATTTAAATAAAATTTGGTCAAAACTCAATGAGAGAGTCAGGGAAGCACTTCAGGCAAAGGAGATGGAACAGCTAGTGTGGGGGGGGCTCAAGTGGCTGCCCTTTCCCTTGGGGGCACACCATACCACCCAAACCCCCTTTATTCTCCCTCAGTCACTGGTCGTATCCCTTTTGCTCCAAAGGTCTTACTACCCCCCCTTGCAAGAACATGTTCATTGTGCACAACAATTGGTGAATAAGATCCATTAAGTCCTGTCAGGTCAAAAAGCCACCAGCAATGTCGTACAGAAATTGGAAATGACCGGAACATTATTGGACATGTATAGTGGAGGCTGGAAGAAATGGAGCTGAATGGTAACCCTTAAAAGAAGTGCTCCCACCATGTTGATTACCTTTAATCATATAAGCAAAGAAAAAAATTTTACTCCAAATTACATTGTTTTTTGATTTTCCCTTCATTTTCTGATTTAAGGTTTTTTTTTTTTTTTTTTTTTTTTTTAAAACCCCCCGGTTTTTTTTTTTACTTTCCCCCCATTTTCGCTCTCCCTGCCCCTGTTCGGGCCCTGAATGCCCAAAACAAATAAAGCAGGACGGGAAAGTCATTTTAACTTTACAAACTGTTACTCTTAAGAGCTCTGTAGTCTTGTGCCCTGCTGCTAAAAAAACTTTTTTCCCATAAATAAACTAAACCAACAAGTTTAAACAAAGGATTTTAGCAGGCTAAAAAGCCCAGTCACAGTTGAAAAAAATTTTGCTAAAAAAACCTAAAAACCAAAAGAAGTGGGGGGGGCCTCAAGTTTGACTAAAAGGGGCGGCTCTTTTAAACAAAAAGAGGGGAAAAACCCCTTTAAAGATCACGCTGTTCCAGACCTTTAGGATAGAGTGCGTTTTCTTAATTTCGTCGCTGCACTGCAAGAGCTGAAATTTGTAAACCCAAAGCTGAAAGGAGGGTTTTAAATTTTTTTTTTTTGGGCGGGGAGAAATTGTCTCTTTTTTAAAAATGGCAGTTTTTCTTTTGGAAAAAAAAGTTTTTAAAAAAATTTTTATTTTTTTTTTTCCCTTTTTTTGGAAGGGGGGGGGGGGAAAGGGGGGAAAAGGTATGGAAAATAGAAAAAAAAATTTTTTTTTTTTTTTGGGGTTTTTTTTTTAAAAAAAAAAAAAAAGGGAAAAAATTGGGTTTAAAAACCCCCCCGGGGGGAAAAAAAAGGAAAATTTTAAAAAATTATTTTAAAAAATTTCAAAAAAATAAAAACAAAAAAGGGGGAATTTTTAAAAAAGGGGGGGAAAAAAAAGGGGGGAAAAAAATTTTTTTTTTTTGGGGGGAAAAAAAAAAATTTTAAAAAAAAAAACCCTTAGGGAAAAATTTTTTTAAAGAAAAAGGGGGGAAAAAAAAAATTTTTTTTAAATTAAATTTTTTTTAAAAAAAAACCCTTTGGCCCTAAAATTTTCCCCTTTTTTAAAAAGGGGGGTTTTTTTTTGTAAAAAAAAATTTTTTTTTTTAAAAAAAAAAGGGAAACCGGGTTCCCCAAACCCTTCCCCTTTTTCCAAATTAAAAAAAAACCCCCCTTTTTTTTTTGTTTTTTTAAAAATTTTTTAAAAAAAAAATTTTTTTTTGCCCCCCCCTTTTTGGAAAATTTTTTTTTTTTAAAAAAAAAAAAACAACCCCTTTAAAAAACCCTTTAAAAAGGGGGGGGGAAAAAAAAAAAACCCTTAAAGGGGGTTTTGGAAAATTTCCTTTTTCCCCTTAATTTTTTTTTTTCCCCCCCCAAATTTTTAAAAAAATTTTGGGGGGGGGGGGGCAATTTCTAATTTTAAAATTTTTTTTTTAAAAAAAAATAAGCCCCCAAAAAAAAAAACCCCCCCCAAAAAAAAACCCCCACCAAAACCCCCCCTTTTTAAAAAAAAGGGGGGGGCCTTTTGGGGGGCCTTAAAAAATTTTTTTTTTGGGGGTTTTTTTTTTAAAGGGGGCCCCCCCTTTTTTTTAAAATTTTAAAAAATTTCCCCTTTAAAAAAAATTTTTTTAAAAAGGAAAAAAATTTAAAAATTTTTAAAAAAAAAATTTTTAAAAAAACCCAAAATTTTTTTCCCCCAAAAAAAAACCCCCCCCCCTTTTTTCCCCCCCCGCGCCCCCCCCTTTTTTTTTTTTTGGGGGGCCCCCCCCTTTTTTTTTTTTTAAAAAAAATAAAAAACCCAAAAAAAAAACCAAAATTTTCCCAAAAAAGGAAAACCGGTTTTTTTTTTGGGGGGGGTTTTAAAAAAAAAAAACCCCTTTTTGGGGGGGGGCCCCCAAAAAGGGGGTTTTTTTGGAAACTTTTTTAAAAAATTGGGCCCGCCCCCCCGGAAAGGGGGCCCCAAAAAAAAACCCCCCCAAAAAAAAAAAAATTTTTTAAAAAAAAAAACCCCCAAAACCCCACCAAAAAACCCCCTTTTTTTGGGGCCCCCCCAAAAAAAAAATTTTTTTTTTTTTTTTTTTTTTTTTAAAAAAAAAAAAAAAATTTTCCTTTTTTAAAAAAAAAAATTTTTTTTTTTTTTTTTTCCCCTTTTTAAAAAATTTCCCCCAAACCCCAAAAATTTTTTTGGGGGGGGAAAAGGGGGAAGGCCCCTGGGTTTTTTTTTAAAATTTTTTAAAAAAAAAAAAATTTTTAAAAATTTTAAAAAATTTTTTTTTTTCAATTTTGGGGGAATAAAAAAAAGGGGTTTTTTTTTTTTACAAAATTTTGGTCCTTTCCCGGAAATTTCCAAAAATTTTTTTTTTTTTTTTTAAAAGAAAAAATTTTCCCCGGGGAAAAAAAACCCCCCAAAAAAAAAAAAAAAAAACCCCCCCCCGGGGAAAAACCCCCTTTTTTTTTGGGGGGGCCTTTTCCCCCGCCCCCCTTTTTTTTTTCCCCCCCCCCCCCCGGGGGGTTTTTTGGGGGCCCCCCCGGGGGGGGGGGGGGAAAATTTTTTCCCCCCCCCCTTTTTTTTTTTTTTTTTGGTTTTTTTTTTAAAATTTGGGGTTTTTAAAAAAAAAGGGGCCCCCAAAAAAAGGGGCCCCCCCAAATTTTTTTTTTTGTTTTAAAAATTTTAAAAAAAAAACCCCCCCAAACCCCCCCCCCGCAAAAAAAAAAAAACCCCCGGGGTTTTTTTTTTTTTTTTAAATTTTTTTCCCCCTTTTTTTTTTTAAAATTTTAAAAAATTCCCTTTTTCAAAAACCCCCCCAAAATTAAAAAATTTTAATTTTTTGGTTTTTTAGGGACAAAACCCCCCCCAAAAAAAAAAAAGGGGAAAAAATTTTTTTTTTCTTAGAAAATTTTTTCAAAAAAATTTTTCCCCCCCAAAAATTTTTTTTTTTGGGTTTTTTTTTTTAAAAAAATTTTTTTTTTTTTTTTAAATTTTTTGGGGGGATTTTTAAAAATTTTTTTTTTTTTTTACCTTTTTGGGGGGGAAAAAAAAAAAAGGGGGGGGGAAAAAAAAAAAAATTTTTTTAAAAAAATTTTTTGGGGTTTGGGGGCCCCCCCGGGCCGGGAAAAAAAGGCCAAAAAAAAATTTTTGGGGAAAAACCCGGGAAAAAAAAAATTTTGGGGGGAAAAAAACCAAAAGGGTTTTTAAAAAAAAATGGTTTAGGGGTTTTTTAAAAAAAAAAAGGGGAAAGGGGGAAAAAAAGGGGGGGTTTTTTAAAAAAAATTTAAGGGTTTGGGGAAAAAGGGGAAAAAAAGGGGGGGAGAAGGGGGGGGTTTTAAAAAAAAAAAGGGGGGCTTTAAAGGGGTTTTTTTAAAAAAAAAAAAATTTTTTTTTTAACAAACTTTTTAAAAAGGGAGGAAAAAAAAAACCCAAAAAAAAAATTAAAAAAAAGGGGGAAAACCCCAATTTCCCCGGGGGGGGTTTTTTTTTTAAAATTTTTGGGGAAAAAAAAATTTTTTTGGGCCAATTTTTTTTAAAAAACCCCAAAAAAAAGGGCCCAAAAAAAAAAATTTTTAAAAAAAAACTTTGGTGGTTAAGGCTTTTTGGGCCCCGGGCCAAAAAAATTTTTTTTTTTTGGGGGGGAAAAAAAGAAAAAAAAAAAATTTTTTTAAAAAAATTTTAAAAAAATTAAAAAAAAAAAAAAAAATTTTTTTTAAAAAAATTTTAAAAAAAAAATTAAAAAAAAATTTTAAAAAATTTTTTAAATTTTTGGGTTTTAAACCCCCCAATTCCCTAAAAAAACTTTTTTTTTTTTTTTTACAAAATTTTTAAAAGGGGAATTTGGTTTTAAAAAATTCCCAAAAAAAACGGGAAAAATTTTTAAAAAAAAATTTTTTAAAAAAAAATTTTTTTAAAAAAAAAAAATTTTTTAAAAAAAAAAAAAATTTTGGCCCCAAAAAAAAGGGAAAAAAAAAAAAATTTTTTTGGGGGAAAAAATTTTTTTTTTTTTTTTTTTCTTTAAAAAAAAACCCCCCCCCCCCCAAAAAAAAAAAAAGGACCAAGATAAACTTATTTGGTTCAGAGGGTGTCAAGCATGTGGGGCGGAAACCCAGATGAGAAGTAACAGTAAAAATTTTCCTTTAAAAAAAATTAAATAAAAAAAATTTAAAAAAAAAAATTTATATATATATATATATATAATATAAGTATTTATAATATATATAAATATATATAATATATATATATATAATATATATATATATAAATATATATATTCGGGTTTTAATACCCCATAGCTTACATCAGAGGTGCACAAAATTTTCTGGTTTAAAAGGAGCATATTGTTATATCATACTTCTTCCAGGTGCCATAGTAAATCTTAAAGAGGTAATCCCCATCTGAAACCTTTACAGCAATTCAATTGCAAATACCAAAAATGGCTAGGAGGTCTTAATTCCACTTTCAGACTGCCAGAGTTCAGAATGTGGGGTCCTCTGCTCCAGAAACAAGGTAGATCTTGTGTATCTGCCATGATTGTGTCAGAAATAAATACTCTTGAGGAAGAAATCCAGAAACTGTTTATTGGATTGTTAATTTATGTTGCTTAAAATCATATATACAGCCCTTTAGTGCCAGCCACACAGTGCCCACCACAACAGATCCATCAGTGGAATGCAGCAGTCAAAAGAGGATTACTTTAAGTAGAAGGACCATGACCTCTGGTGACCATGACCTCCTGATAGCTAAGGGCCACATGTTGTGCACCCCTGACTGATGTTAGGAGAACATTTGTTTAGTTATTGTCCAACCAATGTACAGAACATCTGAAGTAGCAACTAGGTCTTACAAAACCCTGCAGAGATCAAAGACAACTGGGAACATTTATATGCAGGAAAGAAGACAAAGCTATTACAGAGAAAACACAATATACATAGCAGACAAAAAGAAATAAATCAAAGTTATGAAAAAGAGATAACAGTCAACTGAACCACAATTCATATAAATCAGGTCGACAAGTTCATTCATGTGGTTCTCGGGGTCTGAAAGGTCACGTTCTTATCAGTATTATTTCCGGTTTTCTCTTCTGTTATAGGAACAGAAACCCAATAACAGCGGTGCCGAATCGGTTACATGGCAGACACCAAGAGCCCCTGACTATTAAATTAATCCACTGGGATTGCATCATGGAGTTAGATTTACTGGACAAAATAGAACAGAATGCTGCACTATTTTATCATTTTGACGACGGTGTGGAAAAAAAGCCCCTTTATTATGCTGAGGCTTCTTCTAATGCAGCATGCTTTGGGTATGGCAATTTTCACCAGAACATGAAACATGCCAGAAAATAAAACAGGTTACACAAAATAAATACAGAAATAATAACTCATGACATTCACAAGTAGAACACAGGTGCCCTAAACAACTTTTCCCCGGATATTACATAGATGGCTTATCTTTCAGCTAAGCAGTCAATGTAGGATTGGTTGGGGGGTAATCCTGCAGTACCAGACTCCGCTAGAGTACTATGGCCATTACGGTCCTGTAAAGAGGCAATCACCTCAACCCCTTCATTGTGCTTAATCAGCAAGATCCCATGGTTGCATGGCCAGGAGTGCCTGGCCCAACAGCTTAGCACACCGCCGACCACCTGGGACCCCTTTCCCAGGCATCAAGGACATGTCCTCGACCACTGGGTGTGCATGGTTTAACAGTTTGAGCGTCCTTGGGTCACTTGGAAGAGCAGATGGCTCCCACCCCGCCAGTGTGATAGGCCAAAGGCTCCACCAGGCTTATGGCCTACCAGACATCAGGGGTGCGTCCTGGTGTCACACCATCTGCATAGCATTTCGCCTCCAGAAGCCTGTCTGACACTAAGGGGGAATGGGAAGAGGGGAGATTAATTTATTTCCCACTAATGGGGGGGCTCTGTAGATGGGAAGAAGGGAACTACCCATCTACCTGGTCCTTGCCTGCCTACCTATCATGGACGTTTCCTGCCCTTCTAAGGTTTTCCCCCCCCCCCCCCCATCTACCTCCTTACCTGGAGCCTTGCCCACCTACCTACAGCCTGTTTATTCTTAAAAAAAAAAAAAAAAAAAAAGCCTATATGCTTTGCCCATCTACCTACCCAGGGTCTTAGCTGCCTGCTTACCCACCCAGTGCCCTACCAATATACTTACTTTGGTTTTAACTACCGAAGGCCCTACCTACCTGGGTCTTATTCAACTTGTAAGTGGCCTAGCTACCTTGAAAACTTAATTGGGGTCTATATATGAAGGACAATTTTTAGTATTCCTGCTAGATTTCTACAGGTTTTTCACTACAGTCAGACCCACCGGACCAGTGCTGGATTTATTTCTTTAATAAAATGGTTAACAAGGGGTGTTGTAAGGGATTATTTAAATACGTTTAATTTTTTTTGATTTGGTGTATTTTTTTTTTTTACCATTTTCTTTCAGTAAAGCGACGGCTTTCAGGACAGACGCCTCCATTGCTGGCATTGGGTCTTCACCACAGTCCGTGGTGTTTTTCCGTCACACCATTGTGTTATACACATAGGTTTAGCTTTAGGGGGGTACAGAGGGGACTGGTCAACCACTTTTTTCTGGGTGGGGGTCGTTCCCCCCCCCCCCACACACACTTTTTTAGCCACTTAAATAAAAAATAATCCATATGAAAGCATGAGAATACGGTAAGTGGGGAGAGCAGAGCACAGAGGCGGAAGAAGTTATTCCTTCGTCTCCTATATTTCTGTGCATCTTGCGGGGACAGAGTAGGTAGCAGCCTCAAGTGTCAGTGCAGAGTGAGAGCAGCGCTGATTGGTAGAGCAGGAGTCAGCAGGGGCGTCTTCACCAATCAAAACGCTCCTCACAGTCCAGCACACTAACTGGGGCTAAATCTCTCTCCCCCATTGTAGACCACTTCCCCTATGTTCAGCCCTCAGAGAAGAAGGGATGCTCTTGCTGAATGCCAACTGAACCAGACTACAGGAGACCGGTAAGGAGGGGATATGGGTGCCAGGCATTGTGTGTGCGTGCATGTGAGTAGGCTATGTGTATATACTGTACAGCCATGAGTCTAGCCATGTCACCAGTTCTCTGCACATATGCACTGGGGAAAATGAAAGTGAATGGGGCTGGCCCCGCAGCATTTTAGAAGTGTGGCTGGCCAGAGGGTATTTCTAAAACACCCGGCATATAGCAGAGTGCACAGTACGCCCCACTAAACGCCGTGTGAACATACCTGAAGGGTACATTCACGTGGAAGATATAAATGACAATTCTGGGGTGGATTCAGTGCTGGATCTGCCTCAGAACCGGCATCCAATCTGGCAGGAAACTGATTTACATTATACCCTATGTAAAATCAGTGTCGTTGTTTAGAAGGACACTGATTTTACATAAGTATTTTCAGCGCGTACCGTCAGCGCCTACACAGAATTCTCTGAGGTGTTTTATGCACTCTCAGCACTAATGGCTAGGAGAGAGAACTCTGCCTTGTGCAGTCTGGGTCTTTTGCTCGTTGGAATTCTGCGTTTGCAAGCGCCGATTTTCCAACGAGCAGACATCAGTCAGTGCCGAAAAACCATCATGTGAACTCACCCCAAGTGTGTCGGTGTTCAAAATGTATATATCACACAATTGCTGAGGTACCTTGTCTAATGTAGTCTCTGGAGTCCAGTGAGTAATGTAATAATCTCTGGGGTATGGTGTAATATAATCACTGTTGTACAGTGTGTAATGTAATCTCTGGGGTACAGTGGGTAATTTAATCCCTGGGGTACGATGTGGAATATAATCTCTGGGGTACAGTGTGTGATGTAATCTTTGGGATAGTGTAATGTAATCTCTGGGATACAGTGAGTAATGTAATTCCTTTCTAGGGTTCAGTGTGTAATATACATTTTTGAGGTACAGTGAATTATATTATTTCTTGAGTACAAAGTGCAATTCATTTGTAAGGTGCAGTTAGTAATGTGATTTCTGTGGCTACCATGTGTGATAGAATGAATTTCTGGGGTGCAGCGAGTGATGTCATTTCTGGGGTATGGTATGCAATAAAATAAACTTTGGGTACAGAATGTGACATAAGTGATTCCTAGGGGTACAGTGAGATTGGGTTCTTTTATTTTCCTCATTCTGTTGTGTGTATAACAAATTTAATGGAGTAGTAATGGGGGATGGGAGAGGTTAAGCGAAATTTGCTGCATTGCACATCATTTTTTATTTCTGTCTAGAGGCGTGACTATTATGAGTGGGCTGGTTCAGTTTCATTGCCACCGCTGCTTTTTAGTCCCAGTCTGGCTCTAAACTCCAGTAATTAGAGAGCCACTCATAAGGGCCGTTCACACGGCTTATTTTGTGCACGGATTCCAGCCGTCTTGCGCACCGTACTGTGCTGCAGTACGGCTGAAATCCGTGCAGACATTACGGTAATCCACAGTTCTCATAGAGACCTAGGGATTCTGTGTCTCCTCCCCGCTTGGCGACTACGCCGGGCGGGGAGAAAGTGACATGCACATTATCCTGGCAGGATACGCGCCGTGGATAATGCATGTCTATGGGGCCGGCGAGCAGCCGCCCCCCGCCCCGTACTCAAGCCGTAATTGCGGGCGAAATCCTGCACCAAAAGGGTTTGCTATAAGGACTCCGCCCAGACCTGCTGGGGAAGCTCACAGCACTCCCTCAGACCTTCTAGCTGGGTTAGAGGAAGCCGCTTCACTGCAGGAAGAGGAGGAGGAGAGAGAAGGGAAGGAGGGATAGGAAGATAGGGGGTGAGGGAAAATTTGTACCCCCACTTTTTGTACCAAAAGTTACATCCCTGTCCAAGAGTCATGCATAGGATGGAGTGGGAAACACAAATGTCAGGCCTTTTTGTTCTAGATGGCAAAACTAGGAACCATAATGGTTGGCTTTTTGTGCCACAGCTCTTCTATGTGCGCTAATGATGTAGATTAGATAGGTGGATAATCTCAAAAAAAAAAAAAGGATGGCTTGTTCCATCATGATAGTTGTGTCATTTAACATTTTTCACACTGCTTCTGCATTTTGACCTAGTTTAAATACACACTTACTGCTGCAACAGAAATAAAAAGTAAGTAAAAGCCAGGTGCTGCTAGTCAAATTCCCAAATGTGATTAGCGGTATGTCCACCTCTATTCTCGCAGAAGTTTTGGCAGTTTGCTGGTCTCGTGCAGTCAGGTATGTGTTAACACAACGCGAAGAGGAGGAAAGACATCAGCAAGGATCTTAGAGAAACAATATAGTTACTACTCAATCTGCGAAGGATAATAAAGACATTAAAAAACAAATTTGAAGTTCATCACTCTATAACAAAGTTTGTTCACAAGTGGAAAACACTCTAGACAGTTGACAATCTTACTATGTATAGACATTGCAGCAAATTCACCCCAGAGTCAGAACATCTATTGGGTCAGAGAAACTGAAAAACCCAAAAGGGAGGTGCAGTTAGGTCTCTTTGTAATCATACCGTCATGTGCTTTAACATTTTAACTTTCTAACTGAGGTCTATAGATTGTTTGGAAGCATTGGCAGGAGAAAGAGGAGAAAAAAAAAAAAAAAAAAAAAAAAAGGAGAAGAGCATGGCAGTATGGGTTACGCCTGCAGAGGCAAAGTTGTAGCTGAACAAACCCCATACTTTTTGGAACAATGTCCTTTGGACAATATGTAGAGATGTGCATCATGGCCAAACAGCACCACATTTGGCAAGAACTAAAGCACAGAATAGGAGTACAAACCCCTCATATCTACTGTCTAGTAGAGTGGTGGTGGGGTGAGGATTTGGGGTTTTTTTTTTTTTTGGCAGTCATGGAAGACCAGGATAACTTGCAGTCACTAAATTGGCCCTGAGCTCCCCAGTATGCCAAAAGTATTCTACAATCAAAATGTGAGACAGTCTATCCAATCCAACAGCTAAAGCTTGGCAAAAATCTGGCCCATGACATAAGACGAGAATCCCAAGCAAACCAACAAATCTACCACAGAAACGCAACTGTCAAACTGTCCAGAACTCAAGCCAACTGAAAACGCAGTAGTGGGACCTTAAGGGCATGTTCACACGGCATTTTTGGACGAGGTTTTCGGAGCATTTCCTCGCCCAAAACGCCCCCAGTTCATTTCATTGATTCCTATGTAAAACCTCGTAGTTCACACACGACGAGGATTTTACACGCTTCTTTGGAACCAATAAAAAAGTAGTGTCATGTCAATTCTTGAAGTGCATTGTAGGCGCGGTTTCTGGTGCAGTTTTTGTCCTGGCTATTCATTTGTACGGGTGAAAGCCTTGTCGAAAACCTGATCCAAAACCTCGTCTGAAGAAGTGTGTTTCAGACGAGGTTTTGATGTGGTTTGGACGAAGTTTTGGGCGAGGAAACGCTCAAAAAACCTCGTCCAAAACCGCCGTGTGAACATGCCCCAAGAGATCTGCGTGCAACCAAATGCCCACAAGCCTAAATAAACAGAAGTATCACGTTATTGGTTACAAGTATGCCAAAGTGCCTCTGGCATGGTCAGAAAAACTATTAAAATCATACAAGAATGGATTAATTATTGCTGCCAAAAGGTGGTTCTTCAAGCTATCGATTTAAGGGGTGTTTGGTAAATACACCACCACACACTAGATTATTAAAGAATTCTAAAATGGAAAAGCCATACTGTATGTTTAAAAATAATAAATAAAAATGATCTGTGCACCCCCCTGATTTACATATTGGGACATTAAAAAAAAAAAAAAGTTTTTCCCCCAAAAGACTGCATGCTTTTTTCACATGATTGTATAGACCTGAACAGTTGATTTTGATAATATTTAAAAATCCATTTAACTAGAAAATATCAATTATTTCTAAAAATGACTTCCAGCAATTCAGATTGCCCAATTAAACAAGTTTAAATTCCCTGCATCATTAAATGATAAGCGCGCCGCAGAAGTTAAAAACCCTCTCTATCATCACTATGGGCATTTCAAATGCAGAAACCACTCACTGATCAAAGAAACTTATTTGTTGCCTGAGTAATTTAAGGTCATTTAGCACTAGCTGAAACGAGGGAAGTTTTTTCAGTTAGGCATCTATAATTTAGCATAGAGCGTCTGGAAGAACTTAATCATTTAAACAACTTTTTCTAGCAATGGCAAAGAGTACAAGTACAGGCAGTCCCCGGGTTACAAACGGGATAGGGACTGTAGGTTTGTTCTTAAGTTGAAATTGTATGTAAGTCGGAACAGGTAGATTTATCAAATGTAATTGCAGCAAAAAAAAATGTTTTAGTTTTGGGTAGTGCAGGGAACAGTTTTTACATTTGTTTTGCTGTCTGCTTTTTTTTTTTTTTTTTTTCTAGAAGATTTCACCTAAAGTTCTTTATATAATTTGCAGATGCGGCATGCTTGCAAGTGGTTATCATATGGCGTGACTCAGTGTTGAATGTCAGCCACGCCCCATAAGTCTCCGTTTGTAACTAGGGGACGTATGTAAGTCGGAACGATGTCAGTCGGGGACTGCCTGTACTGCAAAAAAAAAAAAAAGTCTGAGGAGTGATGTAGTTTATACTCAAAAATGTAAAAAAGAATACTAAGTGTGTATCGCAGTAGTGATCAGAACATTTTATGGTTGCAAACAGATTTACAGAGTCGTTAAAGCTATAATGCCAAACTGTACCTCCACATGCCTCCAATGAAAAGTATCTCACAAAAGAGTACACCCCTCTCATTTTCATTATTTTAAATATTGTATCAAGTCTTTTCATGGGACAACACTGAAGATATGACACTTATACAAGATGTAATTGTAAAGTGCTGCAGAATTTGTTGGCGCTATATAAAGGATTATTATTATGTAAACTGACAACTATACATTGTCAAACAGGGTAAATTTGGTGCGCCATTCAAATTACTCAAACAGCCATCAATGTCTAAACCGCTCGCAACATAAGCAAGTGCACAGCGAGTGAAAATGGACAGATTGTGCCCAATTTGCTTATTTTCCCTCCACCGTGTCATGTGACTTGTTAGTGTTACAAAGTTTCAGGTGTGAATGGGGAGCAAGTGTGTTAAACTTGGTGTTACTGCTCTAACACACTCTCATATTGGGTCACTGGAAGTTCAACATGGCACCTCATGGCAGAGAAGTCTGAGGGTCTGAAAAAAGAGAATTGTTGCTCTACATAAAGATGACCTTGGCTATAAGAAGATTGCAAGCACCCTGAACGGAGCTGCAGCACGGCGGTCAAGACCATACAGCAGTTTAACAAGACAGGCTCCACTCAGAACAGGCCTCACCATGGTTGACCAAAAAAGTATACTGTACATGCCCAGCGTCATACCCAAAGATTGTCTTTTTAAAATAGACACGAGTGCCGCTAGCATTGCTGCTAGAGACTAAGGGAGGGGGGAGGTATTTAGCAAATTTTGTCCATTCTGTTGCCAGCAGTTTAGACACTGATGGTTGTGTGTGGCGTTATTTTGAGGGCACCCCACATTTGTGCTGTTATCCGACTACTTTACATTGTTTCCAAGTGTCCCATGAAAAGATAGAATACAATATTTACAAAAATGTTAGAGGATGTACTCACTTTGGTGAGATTCCGTATATGTAATATCTTCTGTCACATCCAAGGGAACAAGTCTGACAAACACACACACAGCATTCACCACACCCCCTACGGCACTGGGTCTCCTAGGCTTCTGGCCCAGGAGATCCTGGGAGCAGTGTGCTGGTGTAATTGGCGTGAAGTCATGCCACTTATGCTGGAACTGGTGGTGTGGCAGGTGAACATGGAGAGTAACCTTTTTTACAATTTACACTTTAAACATGCCTACTAGGGGCCTTTATACCTACCTGCTGACTGGCGGTGGTGATGAGGGGGGAGTCTACCTACCAGGGCCCTATATAATACATACTATGGACCAATATTCCTACTTATTGGGGAGGCCTCTATAACTACCTCCTCCACAGGGGACCTAGACGATACCTACCTACTGGGGGGACCTAGAAGTCCATCTACCTACATACTATATTGGGGATTTAGCTACCTTCTTTATAGGAATACAAAACAAGACAAACTTGGTGCACAAATGGGAGCCCCATAGTCATTTAGGGGCACTTTTAATGTTTGAAGCACAAGGGGGTCATTATTACCACTGGGGGTGCTATAGATGTGGAGTTTGTACAGAGGTAGAAATTGGTAGAGAAGCGAGGAGTCTAAGAGGTTTGTCTTGTAAGTTCTACAGTGAAGAGTTGCGGCCAGGACAGATGAAGAAAAAAAGGGAACAAGAGGGAAGACTGACAACTCCGATGTATCCTGTGATCCTTTGGATGTAACTTTACTGTAATTACTTGTGTCTGCAGAGCCTGTGTACAACTGGTATCTAACATTGTATGGGGATTATATTGCTCATAGTATAATGGTTTAAATTCAGTAGTGGCAATGTGTATTATTCGGTCACTATGTGGTGGTGATACATGTGGTCTTAGTGGAATTATTGTTCTTGGGATTCTGGTTTTGTGTAACAGTGTTACTTGGTAAATTATCAGACTATTCTGTAGTAGTTTTATACATAGGACATTGCGTTCTAGCTTTTTGTATAGATTTAGTCACAGGTTGATGGCGATACAATATGTCAATCAAAAATATAAAAACACTTCATTTTTCTGGTGATAGGTGATAATCAATGAGGTTCAGGTAGACCATGTATATCCTGTTGGGGACAATAAGGAAAGCCTTGTCGGACTCCAGGCGAAAGCCGACGCGTATTCCAATAGCAAACTTATTCTCCAGCACCAAATTTAAAAACAATCTTTAAACCATGTAAGTTAAAAACCTATGACTCCCATACTCTGATGTGTTTCATGCACAAAGCCGGCATTTTCAGAGATATATGTCGAAGTGTGGCACATGTTGAGGGGTGGTGGAAGGAGAAATTTCTTCATCCCACCCCAATTGCAATTTAGCCTAAGAATGGCCCTCAAATTTCAAAATCCCTTTCAAGCAATAATTTCCTTCACCAAATCTCAAAAAAAAAAAAAAAAAAAATTTAAAATTATATATATATTGATATTGTTCACTTTGTAGAGAGTTCGAAAATGTGTGGTTTTCCCCAACGCTGAAAAAGTAAACTGGTACATGCAAGATTGCCTAGTCCGTTTTATACAGAGCATAATTCAGACTGGCGTTATGCGGACATAGCTGTGCCCGACCCATAGACATCAATACAAGACAACTAGTCCTATTTGCTATTAACAGTATAGTACAAAAAGAGTACTACAAAAGTATATGCAAAGAGCAAATGTAGACCAAAAAGTCTGTTCTACCAATGTCTATGGCTCGATGGTGGCTACGCCGCTATGTCCGTCAGGGTACCTTTATACAGGATACCCTGACAGAGACCCCTGACTAAGTCAATAACGAGGTGTGAAGCAGTTAATTTATTCATGGCATTGGACTGATTATTCATTTCCATGTAGTGGAAAGGAGGTAATAAGTCAAGCAGTGTATGCAGAAAAGTAATAATGCATATGAGGATAATATATTAGAAGCAGCTGTTGTAATGGTAGGTAATTAGTAGGGCATGGATGGTAGGCAAAGGGATTGTAATTACACAAAGGCATTTTTGTGATCTACATACCAATAAGGAGCCCCTTGTTCAACCTACCATGTCTAAAAATGAGATGTTAGATAACAAAACTTGAAAGAGGTTAAAGGGGTTTTGCCACGAAGCAAAATTGACATGGGAAGCTTGTAAATTAAATAACATTTTCACCATTCATCATTATTAAAAATTCTGCACCGTTTTTGTTTTAGCTGCTCCTTTAGTGATCCATTGTTTACGGCTCGTCTCCAGGGGATACGACCAGGGCTGAGAGCTACTCACTCCTGGTCGCACATGCTCAGACATCACCTCTCCTCTCAGGAAGCTACTGAGTGTCCAACCCCCAGGTGCTGTCATTCTACTCCCGTCCTCTGTACTCCTTAGTAATTAATCAAACAGTGCAAATAAATAAAAAATCAGGTCTGTGCATTGATAAAGAGAAAAAAAAAAAATCCCCAGGTTTGGTTCCTGCAGGGATTTGAACCTAGGACCCTTGTGCCAGGAGGAAAAAACTACCTCCGAGCCACTCCTAATGCTTTATATAAACAGACCTTTAACTACAGAGAGGAAAAGCCTGGTGATGTCATCCTGCTGGGTCTCATAAGCAGTTCAAACAAATCACACACACCCCCTTCTGAGCACACAGAGCTGAAGAGCTGGATGCAGGAGGTATGAAATGAGATCATGGCAAAACCCTTTTAAATAGTAAAGGGGCAGTGGACAGCACCTTCAGTGAATTTACACCCTTGAATAGAATGGTGTTTAATCTAAAACAGGCTCAAAATTATAAGCAAATAAAGTCTAAAATAGATATCTTTTCCGCGGCCTATACTTTGTTTTCTAAAAAGAGCTCCAAATACTCTTCATAGACGTAGATGTAAAAACAGGGCTTGCTGATGCAGCTCTGTCACTATAGTACAGGCATGCCACCGAATATATAAAAAAAATCGATAAGATTGCTAAGCTTGGCACACAACCCACTCTGATGTCCTAAAGACTCATTTATACATACAGTTATGCAAGCTGCCTGTGGGCACTTCCGAGTCTTCAGGATGCAGAGAACAGATGGCTTATGCAGCTCCCACAGATCTTCTTGGCACAACACATGGCAATAGCTTAAAGGGGTTGTCTCGCTACAATGATTGGGTTTTAATTAAAAGATCTTTAAAAAACAAGCAGCTTTGCAATATATGTTCATTACAAATGTCCTACTGATTTTGAGTTAGCCCTGTTAGCAGGAGTGCATCAGCTTCTCAAATCTCTATAGCCACTGACCTGTTGATCCTTATCTTACTGGCTGTCAGGTCTGTATGACTCATCAACCTTTGAAGACAGGTCGGAGCAGAGAGCCCCTCCAGCACAGAATGCTTCTGTAGTGGAGGGAGGGGGGAGTGAGGACTCTGGCTTCTCTGTCTGTGCTGCCTGGATTAACCCTGTGTGTGCCTGCTTCCTCCTGCTCTCTACACAGATAGATGTGACAGCAGTGACCCTGTGTGTTACTATAATCATGATGTGTCTGTGGAACTGTCACTATACTAATACTATACAGATCAGGCATGTGAATACTTCATGCTCTCCTGTATTAGTGAGACATCCTGAGTATAGTAACACTTCCCAGCTGCCCTGTGTCTGTTCTGACAGGATTTGTTGTTGCTGGAGATGTGGAGACTTATAAGCTAAGCAGGGGATATAGGAACACTTGCATCCCCTCTGCTCTGCTATTAGCATACAACTTCACATTACTCTCTACACACAGATCAGCCCTCTCCTGCAACAGACCTAGGCAGGCACACACACGGTTAACTCTGGCAGCAAACCTCCTCCCCCTTGCTGTATAGAAGTTAGGGAGCTGCCTGTGTGCTGAGGGGGGGGGGGGGGGGAGAGGGAGCAGAAGAGACAGACCAAGAAGCACGCCCCTCAATCCAACTCACTGGCTCACTGACAGGCTGAAAGCTCATAATGAGACAACTCCTTTAAGTAATGCTGGCACTGCCTAATTGGAAGTATAGAACTGGAAAGAACTGTTGCAACTCCGTGTAGCTGGGGAAATAGGACTATTTTGACACCCCAGGGCCCAATGTTGAGACCTTCCTCTGATCACCTGCAAGTCTTCATTTTCTATAGTGGTTCCCATTTAAAATGTAAATGCATTTTTTTTTTTTACCGTCTGTAATGGCTCAAATAATATCAACATTCATCTGACATTCACAACAAGTGACACTATTGGGTTGTCCTCATGCCACCTTGCTACACCAGCTCAGCAACACAGCTTCCCTAGATAATAATAGAAAATGCGGGCAACCCCGTCATCTTCGGAGGTGGATTAAGGACATGGACTACAATAACGTGTTTCTCCCTCCAAAGGGATGAAGCATACAGGTTTGACAAAAAAAATCTTTCAACAGTACCACTTTTAGATCTTTCACTAGACTCTACTATTTCAGTTCATAAACACTTTGGAGTTACCTGCATTATCAATAGTATTAAGACCACATTTTATTAGTAAAACTATCGCAAAGCATTCAGGTCTTCTTTCCGGTTTGCCTGTGGTGCCCTTGGAATATTCCAAAGGGTTTATACAGGTCAGGTATGCTGCAGGTTTTTTTTTGCAGAGGACCAGCATAACCACAAAAAAAAAAAATCATGCAAAATCGGGGGGTGGTTTCTCCTCTCCCCCCCTCACCCCACCCACTGTTCTGCTGAGGATTCTCTCATATAAATGTACCCCAACAGAGAAAACGGAGTACAGGGAGGGTAGCAACTGTACTCTATTTGTAGACAGTTTGTCCAAGAGTGGATTAATACACACACGTTGGTCTTTAGCAATTCCTTGTGGCTTCTTGCATCTCTATAAACAGGTCTTCTGAAAGTAGTTTGCATCAAAGCACTGTGCACACTAGACAGTCTCTTAACACATTCCTCAGTAACCAGGCACTTTTTGTGCCTTTAATTAGAAAAGCACCTTAAGCTAAATACCTTTTTGCCAGCTAGCACTTTAAGTTTTGTGCTAATGACGCTTCTCACTTTTTCCCCCTGCAATGTGGTTGTTTACGCAACGCACTCAACACATGTCAATAGAAATCTCTGGCACAGTTTCCAGTGCGGAAAGCGCACACATTCAAATTGAATGGAAATCGGCTTCATAGTTTATATATTGCAGACTTTTCCAAACCAGATTCTGAAATCCGTGGTGCAAAAAGTTCTGTGCAGATGCCACGTGGAATAAGCAACGTCACGAACCCGACAGTTTATTTGCACAACTTATTGAACACAAAAAAATAAACCCATTAAAATGGGGCTTCGATGCACTGCGATACATGGTAAAATCTGCTGCCTGAAAGTTAAAAATCACCAGCAGGAATCCACACCAATTTCTGTCACCAATTTTTTTTCTCACTGTTTAACATTATGTCCGTGTCTTTATTATTTGTGCATTAAGCATTCATTTTATATACACTGCAGTGATTTGATTGTACTTAATTTATTGCTATTTTCGCACATTTGTATTGATTTGTCACTATATACACACACAATGGATTTCCACATTTTAGATTTGTTTTTATTTTTTACTTAGATTTTTTACTTAATATAGGAACACATTTTGGCACCTTTATGTACTATACATGGGGTATATCATATGGACATGCACTTTTTATATCTATATGCACTTTATATTTAATGTTTATCAGCTTATATGCACTGTTGTGACTATAAAAATAGTTTTGGGGGTTTTGGTACAATAGATGTATGCTATGGTACTTGTTGTGATTTTCATTTAGGTTTTTTTTATGCGATTGCTTCCTTTGGTGCGGTTACTTCTCATTGGTTAGTGTTGGTCTTTGTAATTATGATACTTTGTTGTTATTTGTGAGTTTTTTAATGAAATGTTTAATAAAGTTATCTATTTTTACATTTTTTTGAGTTTTTTTCTAGAACCTCCTTTGTAATGATATAACAGATTCCTATGCAGTAGCGTTATCGGTAATGTTGGTCATGGTACAGTGGGATTTGATTGGTAGCAGTATGATAGTGAGATGCAAGATGAGTTAATGACTCCTTGTATTATGTAGTATCTGCATGACTTAAGAGGTCCAGATAATCATTCGTGGTCAGGTAGGGGGCCCCATCCAAAAGTTTGCTATGGGGCCCAGGCTTCTCTAGTTACGCCCCTGCTTACTGTTTAAAAACATTCTGTTAGCAATGTCCCTATAACAGCCTTAGCTAGGAATAGCAAAGCTGATCAGCCAATCACTGCTGTAGAACCACCCATAGCTGTAAATGGGAGCCTGAAGCTGGTCGTTGAGAGCAGGCTCTGTGAAACAGCAGGAGGAAAACCGTTTTAAAAAAGGATGTTCACCCAGCTTTAGCTTGGTTATGTATAATTTACCTGTAATTGCTACAATGTTCAGGGGTATGTGCACACGGCGCATTTGTATGGTGCACTCTGGGATGTAATCGTGCTGCAATACGCCTGAAGTAAGCCCTGCAAATATGGTAATTCATGGCGCTCATTGAGTGCTACCATTTTGAAGAACTGGGACATGTCACCACTTCCGGCATAGAGCACTTTATAAGTACTCACTGGCCAGCGTGTACTTCTAGAACACCTGACGCACACTGTACATGCTGCTAAACGCTGGGATAAAGCTGTGTGATCATATCCCAAGAGGGGCAACCTTCTAATTTAGTTTCTACTTCCTTCCAAAAGAGGGTGGTCTGGTAACACAATGGAAAGCAGTATGAAAAATAAAATAAATAAATATATATATATATATATATATATATATATATATATATATATATAATATATTATATATTAATAATAACTACCACATTCCCTTTTAACTGGAGACTAACTCAAATACTAGCCAACAATGCTAAAATTACAGGAAGATTCCACAATTTTTTTTTTTACCCACGCTTGATCAATTCCATTGTTTTTTTCCTGCTGTTCGACCTAGAAAAACCATAAGATATTACTTAAAAGTGTTCAGCTATTAAATAAACATTGTGCCATACCCGATTTGTGCATTTGCCACAAAGTAAAAAACCTGATTTAATATTCACCAATAGCGACAATTCCAAAATAGGGGTTGTATTAGGCAAACTTCATTCAGTTTAGGCTTTGGCAAATATCAGAGGTGGTGTGCCAAAAACAGCTGCCTACATTACATGCGGGAAACCAGCCTGCTGATGGTGCCCTGTGGACCTTGGCTTGATATTTTGGCAGCACATTCAAGGTGAGTTTACCCTCTGAATAACGATTGACGGGGAAGTAAATTTAATTAAGCCATTTTGTGCTGCTACTCTTTGTTCTACTGCGAATTGTTGATTTGTAAATAGACATCACTTAGGAGAAAAAAAGGAAGCTAAAACTCTGCTCTTAAAATAACCATCAATGTATTTTAGTTTATTTTTGGCCAAACCTAAGATTGTTGTTAGTCAAGGCGGGGCTAATCTTTTCTTTCTATTTTTCTCCACCATGGACCCAATTAATTAGAATTTTATTCAACCAGACAACCCCTTTAAAGTTAGGAGATAAGTATGGGGGGGGACACAAGTTCTAAAAATGTACAAGTATTTAAAAAAAAATTCAATCTGAATTTTCAAACCACACAATATTTGTGGCAGGATTTAGGAGCCCTCCACAAAAAAACCCAAAAAGCAAAAACACACAATAAGATTTCTCAATTTGTTACACTGTGCACATGGCATACGTGGACAAAAGGAGTAATTTATAACCTCAAAAAGTGTTCAAGCCTAAAATGTGCATATTTTGTTAATTCATTACTTTAAGTACCTACTGCAAGCAACAGTTAATGGGGCAAACTGTCAGAACTTAATTTTGCAGAAAATCTATAGGTCACGGATACAGTTTTTAGATAAAAAAAAATAAAATAAAATTGTACTAATATCTGTTAGTAATGGTCAGTAGCAACGTAATCCCAATACCACTTAATCCACATGGGGTCTGAAATGGTGTTTACTATATTTACTATTTTGCCATAGGCAAACTTAAACTCTATCAGTTCTCTAAGGCCTCGTTCACACGGCTTATTTGGGCACGGATTGGCGCCGTACTCCGCGCCGGATTTGCGCTTCAGTACGGCGCCAATCCGTCCCTGTCATTACGGTAATCCACTGCTCTCATAGAGAACAATGGATTCCGTCGCTCCTCCCCGCTCGCCGAATCCGCCGCGGGGGGAGAAAGTGACATACACATTATTTACGGCGCGGACGCGCCGTAAACAATGCATTGTCTATGGGGCCGGGAGCGCCCCTGTCCAGCCCCTTATTCACGGCGGATTTGTGAGCTCAATACGGCTCACAAATCCGTCGGGAATAAGCCGTGTGAACACGGCCTAACACTAAAACGTACCTTTTATTATGTATAACTCTTAACCTCAATACACACTATTTAAAAACCTGATTTCTAACCTCACCATTTAACCCTACTTCTGAAGGAAGGAATAGCTCCTTTTCCATTATCAAGTCTGGTGGAACCCCACCTACCAACAGGAAAGCCTTATATATACACAGCAATTTATAAACTCCAGTAAGGGATCCCAAGCCTCCTACTTGGGCAATCGTCCCTAATCTCATGGACACAGAACAAATAAGGCTCCCTTTTGACACCCTCTGCAGCGGGTGGCACTTGTAGACAGAGGTGAGAAATCACAATTTAAAACGTAATGCCTGACCTCCCCAACATGTTTCACCAGCTAACCTGGCTTCATCAGGGGTTAGAGGTCCGGACCTCTAAGAGTTATACATGATAAAAGTTACGTTTTAGTGTTTTATAGATAGAGAACTGATAGAGATTAAGTTTGCCTATGGCAAAATAGTAAATATAGTGATCAGAAGTTACTCTGTTCTCTTGTGAGATTCCCTACCAAGAGCGACCCCCACAAATATAGCTCTAAAAACGCTCCTCACTGTGCCCTAACTTAAGTGACAGCAGAGGTATACCAGCACAAATAAAAAAAAAAAAAAAACAAAAAAAAAAACCCACCACACAACACGGAACGAAAACAAAACCCAAAGACAATATAGTCCTTAGAAGAATGCATCTGGTGATTAATAAGGAAAACTGTATGTATGCCTATTATATGGGTACTGTAACTCGGATATTTGAGATATTTTTTAATAAAGGGTAATATTAAAATTTAGGTTTTAAAGGGTAGGATTTTTGTGTTTGTAAGATATTCATGTATGTGATCCCCCTGCAGACTGGAGAAAAATTTATGTTGGTATGGTCATACACCAACTAAAAGATTGCAAAAAGTGAGAGTTCATCTGTTGTGCAAGATGGCCACTACAATAAAAACAGAAAATGCAACGTTTTCCAAAGGAGCTACATGAAGTGCAGCCATATGGATTGTCCTTTTTGAATTAGTTTGAGCGTTGAAGTAATTCAAAACTACTTGTATGTCTGCAATTCCAATAACGGCCACAAAAAGGTAGAAAAAGTACCAAGAAGTGAAATAAAAATTAAAAGAGATTGTCTAAATTTCATTAACATACTGGTCCAGTTCTACATTTTGTTGAATTTTTCCTCAATGTACTATAGGCTTCATCTATAGGTTTTGCTAAAAAAAGAAAAGATCAAGCAAGTCACTTTTCTTTTTTCAATCCAACCCTGGAACAATAAAAAGGTGGCATCTGATTGGTCCCAATTGACAATACAGACAGGTTATTAAAACTTTTGAGCATATGAAGAAACTAAAAGAAAACCTCACAGTGGAGTCCACATCCCTACATACCAGGAAGCATATGGTTTGTTAATTTGGCATTCCTCACGATTGACGTCACCTGAACTACTACTGCACCAAAACACAGGACTAAAATGTCACCACTGTGAAAGTCCATCCTCTTTAACCCATTAGTGTCCAACCCATTTTCAGCATTTTGTTTATTTTCTTCCCACCTTCCAAGAGCCGTTCTGTCACTATAGCCAGACTAGAGCTTGGTTTTGTGGGCCGAGTTGTATTTTTGTTAGTTAATGATAAATTATATGGTATAGATTGCATTGGGGACAAATAAAAATTTTGTAAAAAATTACTTTACCAGCTGACACTAGAAAAAGAAAAAAAAAAGAAAATTGTGCAACTTCGCAAAATTGTGAAGTAAATGACCCGTTCTGTTTATTCTATGGGTGGGTTGGTAGAACTCTAATTCTACAACAAAAACACTTTACCTCGTCCCTTTTCACCACCAACAACTTTATTTTTCCTCCAGAACGACGGCGTGTTGGCTCTTTTTTTTTTTTTTTTTTTCTTAGGGCAAGGTCTTTTTACAAGCAAACATCTGGAGTGTGACATCTTGATCAATTTTCATTTAGCTTTTTCTGGGAGGCAAGATGATCATAAAAGAAAAAAACCCCACAAATTCTGCATTAGATCAAACTATTATAGATGTATTAATACCACTTGACACATGCGATCACTTGAAATATATATTGCAGTACCAATGTCTATAGCAGGGTATCAAAAGAGTACAAACATGGCAGACCTCAAGGCCATCATTAGGTCCCCAGCTGCCATGACGACTTAACTGCACTTCGTGCTTTACAGCCCCTATGTGACATTGTCAGTGTCCCCATGGTCTACTCCAGGGGTCCTCAAACTATGGCCCGCGGGCCACTTACGGCCCGCCGAGGATTTTTATCCGGCCCGCCGCTGCCACCTGCAGCACCGGCTGTGGCAGCGCCGCAGTCCTCTGAGTTGCTGTGCGCTCTGGCCCCTGCTGTCGCGCTGCCTCACATCACTTGTCACCAGCCACAGCACATATGATGGGAGGTGCCGTGGGCGGTGACAGGTAATATGAAAGCCATTGTGAGCAGCGCGACAGCAGGGGCCAGCTTCGGGGGGGCGGACACTCTGCAGCGCAAGGAAGGGGCCTGAGGGTGGAGATTTACAATATATGGGAGCTGTCTGAGTGGCAGAGGACGGACACTGTGCAATGTATACGCAGAATGTCCGTCCTCTGCCACTCACAGGCACCTCCCATATATTGTAAGTGTCCGCCCTCAAGCACCTCCCGTCTGCTGCAGTGTCCCCCACCCACAGTCGTCCCCGGCGATGCTGCTATCCGCCGCCACCGATCGTTAGGGTCCTAAGTCGATACCGATCACTAAGGTACCGGCTTAAGACCTTAGCGATCGGTGATGGCAGCGGTGCCGGGACTAACTATATGTGCGTCCGCCGGATGCATATACAGATGCTTCTGTGGAGAGCAGGGGCTCTCCGCTCTGCAGAGTACTCTGGTGAGGCGCAGGAAGGATGCGCCTCAGAGTCCACAGCACGGGCGGCGTCAGCATCATCACACTGCGGCGCGGCCTGGTGACGTCACGCCGCCCGAAGAAGAAGCCCGGAGCAGCAACAGCGGCGAGGAGCCAGGTAAGCTGAGTGATATCAGTTTTTTATTTTTAATTCTACCTACAGACCTGCTGGGGGCCCTAATTCTACCTACAGACCTGCTGGGGGCCCTAATTCTACCTACAGACCTGCTGGGGGCCCTAATTCTACCTACAGTACCTGCTGGGGGGCCTAATTCCACCTACAGAACCTGCTGGGGAGCTGAAATCACCTATACCCGATGGACCATTCTAAATTCACCTATACCTGCTGGGGCCACCTAATTCTACCTATACCTGCTGGGCCAATAATAAATTGGGTATCACTGTAATTGTTTCGACCAACAAAGTAAAACTTTTTTTTAAAAAAAACTATATTCCGGCCCTCCAATGGTCTGAGGGACCGTGAACTGGCCCCCGGTCTAAAAAGTTTGAGGACCCCTGGTCCACTCCTTTAGATGCCTTGTCGGGTTTACTGGAGCCTTTACATGGCAGTGATCAGAGCAGTCTCCAATCCCAGCCGCTAGTAGCAGGTCCCAGCTGTAAATGGCAGCCAGCACCCCATCGTTAAGGGGTTAATAGAATGAGGCAACAGGGTGACTAGGAAACCGCCTATAACTTCAAACTGGTTAAGGTTGTGACTTGCGATACATTGAAAGTTTTATTATTTGGCAAGAACATTTATTTGCATAATAAGCCGATGACTCAAAATCAATCCTACGAACACTGTGGATGATAATTTTGCTTAGTGCATCCTAGCAATTAAACACCCCCATATAACAACGTTCTATAGAATACATTTGTTCTGCTATTTCATGAACAGCCTTGATCCCACTGAACTCGAGAAGCAGCAGAACTAAAATTTATTTTAATGTGACCATGACAATTTTTTTTTTACAGATATCTCCAACAATACAAAAAAAACAAACAAAAAACAATACCAATAAGAAGACTGACGCTTGTAACTTTGTACAAATCAAAAGACAAACTCAGGAGAAGCAGAGACCATTATCTGCAGTAGAAGCCTCATCTAATGGAGGCACACTACAAGACTGCCTCACACCTTCTGAACACCTTCTTTGGGGAGGGGGGGGGGGGGGGAGAAGGGACTTATTGTTTTCAATGGTGGGCCTCATTTGTATGGGTTCGATGCGTCTCTGCCTGTGAATTAGTTAGGATAATTCACACTGGAAAAATCCAACATGTCATCTGTGGGGTGGAAAATCAGCTGCAATTTGCTGTGCGACTGCAGTGCAGACTGGACAGTCGACTGGTCATTGAAATACTCAAGAATTTTAAATGAGGAATTCAAAACAGAATTTTTCATTAAAATTAGTCATGCTAACTTACCCTTGCAGTTCTACTATCTATGCTGCCAACATTTATTACAATTGATGCAATGTATTTACACACGCAAGCACACAGTCAGGATCATGATTTTAAGCAGTAGAATATTTTACGCCAAGTCAACAGTCATGTATTTATTCAGTTCACTTACAGGTGAGAAATTGGGCTCTTGTTCACCCTTTATTTACTATTTTGCCATAGGCAAACTTAAACTCTATCAGTTCTCTATCTGTTAAACACTAAAACGTAACTTTTATTATATCTAACTCTTAACCTCTATACACACACTTTTAAAAACCTGATCTCTATCCTCATCATTTAACCCTTTTAGCTTCTGAGAGAGAGAATAACTCCCTTTCTATCATCAAGTCTGGTGGAACCCCACCTACTAACAGGGGAGCCTTATATCTATAGCAAAGTACTAGCTTCAGTAAGGGATCACAAGCCAACTACTTGTGCAGTCTTCCCTAATCTCATAGAAAAAGAACAAATAAGGCCCCATTGTGCCAACATAGGCATCAGGTGACACTTTTAGACAGAGTTGATAGATCCCAATGTACAACGTCATGCCTGACCTCCCCAACATGTTTCACCAGCTAACCTGGCTTTATCAAGGCTTAGATGTTCGATCTCTCAGAAGCTAAAAGGGTTAAATGAGGAGGTTAGAGATCAGGTTTTTAAATAGTGTGTATAGAGGTTAAGAGTTAGATATAATAAAAGTTAAGTTTTAGTGTTTAACAGATAGAGAACTGATAGAGTTTAAGTTTGCCTATGGCAAAATAGTAAATATAGTGATCAAAAGTCACTCTTTGTTCTCTTGCGAGATTCCCAATTTTTTGGAGATTACGTGACTTGTTCAGAGTGGTGTCAAAGGGTGAACAAAAGTGCCTGTCAGACTCCAGCGATTCAACTATGTTGAAACCATAAGTTTATGGAAAAACTGTTAATTGGTTCTAAAGTTGGGAATTATGGCATTTTGTTGCCACTGGCAATTTTGACTAGACATTTGAATATTACCAGCCAACTACCTTGGGTTAAAAATAGTGTAATTATTGTGTTTCAACATACCATGTCCCAGGAAAGACCACTGTATGGGGGAAAATGTACAGAGGCCCTGTGTAATACTTTCTATATATTATATTGCCATACAATGAACAAAATGCCTAAACAGTTATAAAGAACTATATAGCACCCAACAACTGGACCATATTTACCAATAATATAAAGTGCTGTCAGCACCACACAATGTACTGTACACCAACTACCAGTGCCACACAAAGTAATCACAACCACACAATGCTCAAATCATGTGTCTACACAAGACTGCAACGCACTAGTAAAGATTTCAGATGGTTGCAGGCTTTAGGGGCCAATTGATCTGTGTCCCACCCTCCCAGCAAGGGGCTGAAGCACCCTATGCAAGGACGCAGGCAGCATATCATGAGATCTATGGTAGAAATTTGAAACTGGTGTGTGCTCATGTGACACTTTACATATCTCCCACCTTACTGCTCAAACTATTACATGCAGACCATGTAACGCCATTGTCCAAATTGCTTATAAAAGATGACCATATACAGAAGCCCCTCAAGTTATAATGACCTCAAAATACATAATTTTCACCATACAATGGTGAAATCCCACTCACCCTACAATGTCAAAGACACTAATGGTCTGTGACTGATTGATGGAAGATCCAGCCAATTATCATAAACATTTTACTTGTAAAACCCCTGTATTAGTTAAGTACACGCAGTGATTGGCGGTCTAGTAGCGCCTACTTTACGTGTCCTGCTCCTTACATGTGGCGGGATGAGCAGCTCCTTTGGGCACCAGGTGAGGATCCCATTTTCTTTTTTTCTGGTACATTGTTTGGATTTAGTACTTGATACACAATCTTCTATACTCAACATAGAAAGTTGTTTTTTTCCCCAGCAGATCCTACTGACTGTTCTAAGGATTTTTTTTTTCTGTATTATCGGCTTCATTTTCTTTAATCTTCATTCTGAATTATGTCAGGTGGCAATTTAAGAATCAGAACCAATTTTTTGCACAATAAATGTTACAAAGCACCTGGGTAAAATGTCTATACTTAAATTGTTGCCATACACCCGCACCTAATAAAATCAGAACCAATTACCAGTTTTCATGGGAGCTATGGTTCCAACATACAATATTAATTGGTTTCAAGACAACCACTGTATGTTGAGGAATTGCTGTACAAGCGGATGGATTAGGGTTATAGGGGTTTTATAATTTCATTCATTGGTCTTCAGAATTCTGGGACAGTGAAAACAAGCAACTTTGCAATTGGATGTCATTAGCAAAGCTGTCTTGTATTCCCAGTATTCCTTATCTTGTGTTTTTGTTTACACTGATATCTAGTCCTGGTCGATCCCTCCGGATTCCTCCTCCTTGCATTTAACTAGCTGAGAGCTCATTTACATTCTGTACAGCCTCCGGTCGAATTCACGGAGCTGTGTCTCTCACTCAGAGTAAGGGACCGTCACATTTTCACTTTATACAGGCAGAAGAAACAAACAATTACACTGAAGGGCTTACACAATCAGGAAATAGCACAATTTGTGTCGATCCCTGACTCAGAATAGGGGCCTTAGCATTTTCTCTCTCCACACCCAGCAGAAACAGATGGCAACAGATTCGACAATGAGAAAACATAACAGTTTTGTCCCGGTGCCTAACTCTCCTGCATAGAAGCGAGATCTGTGCTGTTCATAGAGCATCTCCAACTGTGAGAGGAGAAGGGTTCAGTTGCTCAGTCTAGACTGAATGCAGCCTGTGGTATGTATACAGCTCTTACAAAATAAGACTGATAGGGAGAGACACAGTGACATGTGGACTCAGAGGGGTGGGAGGGGAGGTGGGGGGAGTCTCGGGAGCCAGCATGCACAGTGAAGGGGGGGGGATGATGTCACCCAGCTGGGAGGGAAAGAAACGCCCCTGCATTTCCAGAGTTGAGAAGCTGAGAGCAGTGTGAATCAGCCGAACTAAGGAAGCGATACATCCCCTTTAAAGTAAAACACTTAAGGATAGGATATCCAGCTGTTCTGGGGACCAGAGTTTGTAGAGTTCCACTCAGGGGCCAAAACATTGAGGGGAGATTTCTGAATACCATCTTCAATTTAAACTGCATAAAATTAGACGACACAGGTAGAAACCGTTGAGTTTACCACAGACAACTATCGTGTCAAATTTGGTGGATCCTTCTAGTTGGCTTACTTTACCGCATTACAAAATCTGGCACATTCTATTGCTCCAAAATAACCAGATCCTATGTTTTCTATGCCAAGAGTGCCTTCTAAGGCAAAACATACAATACAACATGTCTGCCAGTTACTTGGTGTATTTCACTTAGAAAATCTTCCCAAATACATCTTTGTTGGAGGAAATAAGTTGATATCTTCCTGAAATCTTGTGCTATTATGAAGGTTCTCAAATTTATGGCACCATTATTTATTGCTGGTTTTACTGCAATTTCAGTTTCCTGTCATTAGGAGGTGGGGCCCAACTCATATTGCTGTCAGGGTATGTTCACATGGCGTGTTCAATACGTTTTTGGATCAATTTAGAGATGTGTGTTTGGATCCATGTTTCGGACCCTAAATGGACCCAAACAACAATTTGCAGTGTGATTTACATGGCTTTCAATGTAAAACACACGAGTGTGCAGATAGGTGATCGCCGATATGCCTTTTACATGAGTCGGTCTGATCCTTTCAAAGAATGGGCAAATCAATTCTTGATCCGTTTGACGCAGCAAACGCCCAATTTAAAACTATAGGGTGCGTTTCTGCTGCAGCAAAAATGCATCCAAACACGCACCTGTGTGTTTGATGCGTTTTACGCAGTGCTTTTGAGTGAGTTTTTTCAGATTGAAAACGCCATGTGAACATACCCTTAGCTCAAAACCATCCCCCTTGGATATTTACCTTTCTTGATCAGAGGACAAGATGCCCACTGAATTAGTAACAGCTCACACCGTCCTAGGTGATCATCCTGGCTTCAAAAGATCCTGGATGCCCGATACAATAACATTTTCAATACCCAAAAAGGTACTTGAAAATCTTCAGATGAGCAAGTCATTTCTGCTTGACAAAACTCATTTATCAGCACAAAATGATGCTCTTCAGTCATTTCACACAATAAACCATGATCACTGCAGAGCTCTTCAAACCAAAAATACAATTCTTAATCCAAAGATGACAAAGTATCTACGCAGTCGCCACTAGCTGAGTGAATAGTTTTGCATGTACAGCGGTGTCCTTCCTTAAAGAGGTCATCCATTTGAATAAAATTATATTTAACTGGGACCAGGAAAATACTTACCTACCTAATCCCGCTGCTCCCCTGTGATCTGCCGATCTGGTGCACTCACTGGTTTTCACGCCGACAGTGATTGAACGGAGCATGCGTCTCTCCTGCATGTTGGAACGAGAATCCAGAATGGAAGAGGAGCAGCAGCCACCAACAGGTAAGCAAGTACTAGTTTGTGTTTTCAAGTGGGCCAAGGTGGGAATAAAACAAAGTTTTGTTCATGCAGATAACCCTTTTAAAACATACCTCGAGAGTGGTGTGGGGACCAGCTTTTTTTTTTTTTTTGAGGGGGAGGGTCAACTACCATCACCACCACCTGGTTGGGACCTTCTAGTTCTTGGAAAAAGTAGTCTAATACACCCAAAACTAAAGCTCCCATTTATTTATAGGGGCATGGACCACTTGTTTATATTATAAAAGTTTATCAAAAACTGTGGTTAACAAAAAGTGCTGTATCTAAAGCTGAAAAACCATGTCATTTCTAGTTCTGAGCACTCCAATAACATTTACATAAGTAGTAATGATGGGACAAGATATTATACGGACTTCCTGCCAGTAAGACTGGTCAGTGAAATAGTTCCACACAGACCTCAACAGATAAAAAGGCAATAAATTGTAAGCCATGGGTCCTGCAACCAGAACTGTTCATTAACTTACCTTACATTCACTTTTCCCCATGCATGGTTGTGCAGAGTCCTCCAGAGAAGGCGCTGCAACTTGCAGCAGCCATTAAAATGGGGAAATCCCAAGCAGTGACTTCCCTTTTATAATGTCCACATGAACTAACCGGTCATATGGAAAAACGGAGCTGTCCCGATAAGGATAGTCCTTCAAATTTAATATACTGAAAAGGGATACAGGTTTGTAGTAGCAAACACTAGTGTGTAGTCTCAGACGTTCAGAATGCAACGTTTAAGGCCGTAAACAAAAACCAACAAGTAGTGCCACACAACAGGTGATGGGGCATTCACATAGCACCGCACAGGAGACAGCGCAACAGAAACCTGGAGATGTACAGTATGTCCTCTAGTAATCAGTCTGTCAAACATATGTACAGGACAAATTTGATTGAATGTGAAATTGAAAAGAGAACCATAAAGATAACCAGCCACATCCACCAAAAGAGACTGCATACTCAGCAGGGTTACCCCATGAAAATCATCTGTTGCCTAATACTAGGACTCTCACTAACCATTAGAACAGCCAAGCGGACCTCGACTGGTGGCCATGCATGTTCACTGCTGTTCCAAGTCTAGAAGACCGACAGGAATAGAGACCTATCATTTAGAAATAGCAGGTTGTGTAAGTGATCACTACTCCATTCATACGCCCGGGTGCTTGGTGCTGTGCAACCCTTAAAGACCGATAGATGGATAGGGGATGAATGCTCATAAATAGCATGTGCTACCCAAAATCCTGGGCCCTTTTGGACAACCCATCGAATGGGTTAGACATGTAAAAGTGGTGAAACATTTTAGCTGTGGCACCTATATGCCCTCTGCTCTGTGTAAGTCACCCCCAGCTCTCCACTATAAAGGAAGGGATATAATATTCTTTAATTTGGCTACAGACCTCCAAGAACATTGCGTAATAAAGAACAATTCCTTGTAACGCAACAGTCTTACTCACGGGAGGGAATACATTAGAGAGGTGAAAAGCTTCCTCTGACAACTAGTGTCAAGCAATGCATTTTAGCTGAAGTATTATACATTCTGATTTTCAGGTGGTCTTTATTGCAATTCCATAACTCATTGTACTTGGACATCAATAGTCATTTCTAAGACTAGGATAAACCAGGGTTTAAATTTCAGCACGGATTTAACCTTTGACACACTGACAGCAAATTGTAATTGAAACTAGTGCCATCATGGAATCTCTACAAGTGTCCCTCCAGAAAAAATAAATAAAATAAAAAGTCAGAATTGGCAGCAAATGCTTACTAGTTTAGAAGTAGTCACTGACCTGCTCTTCTCCAGTGCCGTCTAGTTGTGGCATCTCCAAGGAAAACATCAATTAAAACTAGCAAAGCCAACTCAGCCCTACTTCGGAAAACGACTCCTCCTGGACGTTCAGTGCTCAAAGAGGTTGAGAACGCAGCCGTATCCACAGTGGCCAAACATCCAGCATCTGAACGCCACATGACCAGTGTTAAAACCAGACTTAATAGTAATTTTAAAACTTGGGGTATACAAGGTATGATTATGTTTAAAGTAAAAATCGCCTTAATTATAGCGCTATGATTAAGGTGGCTTACTGAAATACGCAAGTGTTCCCGGTATGCCTCAGTCTTAACATTACTATTAGAAGTCAAGTTTCAACATTTTTAGTAGGGAGTTCAGGTTCTGATCCTTACTCATTTCCAAGGCAAAGTTTCCCCAAGTCTATCTTACTGGGGGACAGGTAAGGGTATGTTCACACGGCGTTTTTGGATCCACTTTTGCATCCGAAAAGCGCATCGTCCTTCGGATCTAAAACAGATCCAACACCTACCCAAACACACAGCTGCATGTTTGGCTGCGTGTTAGATGCAGAAGGAGCGCACCCCATAATTTTAAATAGGACTCCTGCTGCGTCTTTCGGACCAAAAATTGACATGTCAATTCTTAGAACGGATCCAAAAGACGCAATGAGACGTATCAGCAATCACTCGTGTGAACGCCGATGCAGATCTCATATTAAAAGCAATGTAAAAGCACACTACCATTTGTTAGTTGCGTGTTTAGGTCCGACAGACGGATCAAAACACGCAGCTAAAAGCGTATAACTATGAATATACGCTTACCGTATGTTCACCTATATGAGCGCTATTGCTAGTAATTGGCGGCAGCAAATACATCATACATTTTTTTTACATCAATTTCTGTTTCTTAAAAAGCAAGGATTTGATTGCAGATTTTCACTTCTCCATTAAAGTTAATAGGGATCATTTGCAATAAATTCTTGTTCTTTCTGCAAGAAAACAAAGCTACATCTACAGGGAACAAATGAAAATAAAACTTTTTAAAAAGGTTCCATTACAATTTCAGCCACTACAAATAAAAAGGATTTATGAATTTATATATAATTTAATACATTTGGCAGCAAAGAAAAAAAAAGTTTATTATTTTTTTTTTTCTTAAATGTCTTCTTATCCATATCCATCAAAAGACAGGTCACTGCTATGCTCATATTTCCATCGTACAACAGATCTGTCACACAACAACCAATGGTACCCAATAAGTTTTGTGAGGGTTCCGTCTTGGCGTCATTTTGACAGCAACAGTGCTGAACTGTGCTCCAATTCTGCCCTCAAACGACAAAAGCCCGCAATCCAAATACTAGCTGAGCCTGCTACTCAAACAGTCTTTAAACATTTTACATATGAATTCTTACCGCCGTACTTACCTTGCAGAACCCCTAGCTTAGAAATAGTTTTCCCATCTACATCAAACAGGGCTTGAACAAGGCAATACTGTGACCTAAGTAAATAGGGAAAATGGCACCGCTCCAACTGAAAAATACGAATGCCTGGCTTTGACCTGATGCATAGTGCTTGCGCCCCTCCCCAATTAAGCAATATGGGAGCGAAATAAAAAAAAAAAAAAAAAATTCTCCCTCGCCCCCCCCCCCCCCCAAGTAGAGAAATGAAACAGTAAGAACCAATTTCATCTTAACAAATCAGTGGATAGATTAATGTAAAGATGAGTTAAAGGGGTTTTGCCAGGACGTGTGCGAGAGAGCGCGAGAGAGACACAGCCAGAGCACAGAGCCGTGCATAAGGGATCATGTGAAATGTTCACTCAAATCAAACTACAACTAGTGGATTCTGTATACAAACGACAACAGCTTTTCTCCTAAGCAGCTTGAAAGCTCCTCATGTTCTCTGTCATCAGATAAAGCAGGGATCTACTCAGATAATCACACTACAACTAGTGGATTCTGTATACAAAAGAAAACATATTTCTACCCGGTGCCTTGAAAGCTTCTTCAGCTCCCCTTCATCAGATAAGAAGTGTTCTCTGCGCAAGCCCGGCCAGCAGCTCGTCAGGTCGTATCTAATAGAAGCTTTGAAGTAACTAAGGGCAGGTACGGCAGCCTGTAGCTCTCTCAGGCTGCAATTTTTGTAATCACATATTTAGAAAAGTGATTAAATACCCATTTTGGAAGATTCCACGCAACATTACATCGTGGCAAAACCCCTTTAAGGAGCACATTTGACATACATAGTAGTATGTTGGGACTGTTACAAACCAATGTGTTTCATGATATTGGAATTGGAAGAGAAATTATAACACAAAACATGCAAAAAAGTATGTTTGTCACAAGAGATTGGAAGGAAAATGGAACCGAGACAGATACCTAATTTTCCACTTCAATTGAGGATACACAGAAGGCCGAAGGAAACAGAAGGAAGTTTTAAAAGGCGTCAAAAAGTGATTTAACCAAAACCCTGACATCTGCCAAGCATTAGCAAGGCACTTCGAGATTAAAAGAAGAAAACTTCACCAATTCCTTTGTTTTGGGCAAAACGGCAGTAAAAATTGCACCTTCAATTTACTTTAGATACTTTATTGCATCTATCATGGCCATCAACTTGCACTTCTGTATCTGACCTAAACAAAGTCCCAGATCACCAGAAGATCTTTACAACTTACTAAAAACGACTTGTGTTGCATCAAAGACCTTTGAGGAGAGTCAACAACAAAAACAGAAAGATCTGTATTTGAAAGAGCTACTGCTAGACATTACAGGGTTTACCCACCTGGCCACCAAGCTACCTTACTCACATCCCCACCTACCTATCTACAGGGGGTACCCCTACTTGCCCACTACTTACTGGGCCTATATACCCAACCACAATGCCAATAAGGGTGTAATTATTCCCATCTACAGTGCCCTAAATGGTGAGTTTTTACATGTGAAGGGTGGGAGGAGAATCACAGGTAGAAACAGGATTTAAAAAAAAAAAAAAAAAAGTGGTGAGGAGTCTCAGGTATTGTAAATGCTGCAGGGACGGGTCATAGCCAGGAGAAGTCATCATTGCGGTCTAGAGTGGACGAAGAAGAAAAGGGAACATGAACGACTCAGACAAGACATCAACTGTGAGTCACTAAATGTGTGCACTTGTATCTACCATTATATGGTCACTGTATGGCAGTAATATTGGTCTTATTTTAATGAATAATATTCATTGACAGTATGGTGGTATTATTCAGCATCTTTATGGTGGCTCCGTCACTGACCTCTGTGCTAAAGACCTGGCCACTCACTCAAAGACAAAATTGAAAATATCCAGCAAAAAAATCACATCACAATCCCCAAAAAATACCCATCCTGTCCCTCCCCGCACTCCTCTAATCTACTCGCAGCCCTTGACCCGACGACCAGGGGAAGAAGTGTCCAGGCTTCTCCTGCCCTGCTTGTCCCACCACCTGCTCTACTGACCCCATTCCACCCCACCTCGCCAGTCTATTTCTCCACTGTCCCTCTCACCTTATTTGCTATCTGTAACCTCTCTCCTCCATTTGGATCTTTCCATCTTCCTTCAAACCCCGCCATCATAACCCCTTTACTAAAAAAGCCCTCTCTGGACCCCCTGTGCTAAACTACCGACCAGTCTCTAACCTCCCCTTCATCTCTAAACTCCTGGAACGCTTGGTCTACTCTCCTAATTCCGCTATCTCTGCTAACTCTCTTCTTGACCCGCTGCAATCAGGTTTCCTCACCCTACACTCCACAGAAACTGCCTTAGTTAAAGTCTCAAATGACCTCCTAACAGCAAAATCTCAGGGTAACTACTCATTGTTGCTTCTCTTGGATCTCTCTGCAGCATTTGACACTGTGGATCACCAACTTCTCCTCAGCATGCTTAGCACCATTGGCCTCCAGGACACCGCTCTACGCTTGGTTCTCGTCCACCCCCTGACCGCTCCTTCAGTGTCCGTTTTCTGGTTCCGACCTCCTCCCCTTTTCCTCTTGCTGTTGGAGTTCCTCAGGATCAGTTCTGGGGTCCTCTCCTCTTTTCTTTGTACACAGCCCCCCATTGGACAAAACCATCATAGATTTGGCTTCCAATACCATCTCTATGCGGTTTGACCCCCAAATTTATACACCTCCTCCCGTGACATCACTCCACCTTGCTACAAAACACCATGACCGGGTCTGGCCGCTGTTCTGACATCATGTCCCTCTCTCCATCTGAAACTAAACCCACTAAGACTGAATTTCTTGCCCTTTCTGCCATCTACTAAACCCCCCCCCCCCCCCTGCTTTTTTCTGTTTCTGTATGTGGTACCTTTTCTCCTAGGCAGCAGGCCCGCTGCCCTAGGGTTTCATTTGATTCTGATCTGACCTTCTCCCCATATATCCAATCCCTTGCCCGCTCCGTCACCTGAAACCTCAAGAATATATCCCAAAATCCTCCATTTCTCACTGTGGAAACGACTCAAACTCTCATTACTGCTCTTTTTTCTTTCTCGTCTTGACTACTGCAACTCCTTGCTTATCGTCTCCCTCTCTGGCAAACTCTCCCCTCTCCAATCTGTCCAGAATGCAGCAGCCAGGCTTGTCTTTTCTCTCCAGCCGCTATACTGATGCCTCTACCCTGTGTCAGTCACTGCACTGGTTGCCCATCCAGTACAGGATACAGTATAAACTCAGCGCACTCACCCATCCAGCTCCCACAGCGCTGCTCCTCCCTAGTTTTCTGCTACCGCCCTACCCGTGCTCTCCGCTCTTTTTGATGATACAACTACATTCCTCAATCATCCGAACCTCCCATGCCCCCTATAAGATTTCACACGTACGGCACCAATTATTGGGGAAAATGCACCGCGGGCGATCAGGCACATTCACAACCCCAGTTTTTAAGAGGGCCCTGAAAATACATCTTCTTGGTCTGGCCCACCAAGATCCCTAACTGCATCAACACACCAACCCGTCACTCCCTGCACTTGGGGACTTTACAGGCACTTATCTGTATATAGATTTAACTGTCAGGGTGCAGTTCATCCATTTTTCCTTAAACCACCCCATTTATGAAAAATGGCCCCCACCATTGAAACTTGGGATCTACCGTATGTTCACCATACACCCTAACATTAGTAAGCTCTCACAGCAGAGCCCTCAAAACCTGTGTCTCATTGTAAGTACTTTAATTGTAATGAAATAGTTTACCCTTGAAATTTAAAGTCTGCGGAATATTTGGCGCTATAGAAAATTATTATTATTATTATTATGTTGCATATAGGTCTTCAGTATAATTGTTGTGTTGGTCTTGTATACTGGTTTGAAACAGTAACATGATAGCGTATCATGTGCGGTATTCTGGCCGAAACGTACTAACCCACAAATACAGATAAATTACAAGTAAAATCCAAAAACAATGGCGAAATTGCAATTTTTTTTTTTTTTTTTTTTTTAATTTCTAGGAGGTTTGGTGGCCCTGTTTCAGTGGACACTTAGCAAAGATAATGAGGAGTACATAGCGGTTCTCAGAAACCACAGACCATTTCTAAGATTTAAAAAAAAAAAAACCCACACTAGCATTCCATTTCTTCCAAGATTTTGTATACATGAAGCAAATGACCATTAAAAGGGATTGTCTCACCACAAGATGCAATATTTTCCCTATTAACAGTGTCCCCACCTATCCTAGATATCCCCTCTTGAGGCTGCACAGCTCCCAATCACATAGCTACAGACCTGTTCAACTCTCCCTGATAGCTGCCAGCACTGGTTGCATGTTACAACGCTTGTCCTCAGAAAACTCTCACTGAAAGGGCACAGTAGCCATTACAAAATGAAACTGAGCAAACAGGACTGAAGACGAATCAATGTAGTGAGACAACCCCTTTAAAAAGAAAAGCACACAATTTGAAACCCGTGAAAGACTTTCTGAAGATCATAAAAACATACTATCGTCTGTTCTAGGTTTATGATCTAACACAGATTACCTTTGAAGGCGGCCAAAAAAATAAGAGCATTTCATTACATGAAGAGTACAGGGCTGTTCTGGAAATAGCTAAAGTTGATAGTTTCTCTGAACTCTTAGAATATCTCACGGATCATGGAAATGATGCTAAAAAGATGGAAAACATTGTCAAACCATATGAGCATTTGTTAGAGAACCCCATAAATGGAAATTTAAAACTTTGGAAAACCCCTAAACCAATTAACTCTAAAAAATTCTTAAAGGGGGAAGTCACCCTTACCAACCCCCAAAAATTGTCAGCACATCCTATAATGAAATAACCCCAATTCTGGGTTTATTAGTACTATTAAAAGCCCTTATGGCAGGCCGGGAAAAAGCTGTGACAATTTCGGGTTACCCTTATTATTGGACCTCTTTGCTATGTGTTATGACTAGAACATAACCAATGCTTACCATAAATCACCTGTTAAGCTTACCGAAAAAAGGGGAGGACCTTCCCCCATGGCGCCAGCGCACCTCCCCCCCGCCCCCCCACCACTCCGTTGCAGACAGATGATCAGCCAATGGACACCAGCACTACCAGCGCATCATGGCAGCGACACACTAACCGGTAACAGCGCAGGCGCACCAATGTGCGTTACTGGTTGCTAGGACTCCAGCCGGCGCATGCACAGTGATACTGCTGGTGGTCGATTACCACTGGACAGCGCGGAAACAACGAGAGGGAGAAGGAGTAGAAATCGGTGCGGTAAGTAGTAAAACCAGGAAGAATGTCAAAATTAAAAGAATAAAATCCAAATAATGAAGACCTCACCAAAAAATACAAAAATGCATGAAAATTGAGCTGGAAACCCCCAAATACAAATGTTGATATCAAATGACTAGCAAGAAATGTGCATACTAGGAATAGTGATATAGATTTTCATTCCTGACATGAAGGCCATTTGGCCAAAAGTCCCCCAAAATTTTTCCCTCCCAAAAACTTCCCATCTTAAGCATTGGTGGATATTCCACCGATTTGACAATTAACCTTTTCTAACAAGTTATGAATTTTAATGAGTGAATGTTCCACATATTCGATTTGAATTTCCGTGAAGTAAAGCCTACATAGTACAGAGTGTACATAAGATTAAATACATCACCGATCTTGTGTTACTATTTAATGTTTGATGCTTATAACATTTATCATGTACCAAAAATGATTTAGTGGGTTTGGTAAACTGACATGTTTTACAAGGGTGTGAGCCACATTTGTAAAAGCCTTTCTGAGCTAACCACATAGTCTGAGAAATGGTGGAAGAAAAGCAGTTGGGTGCAGAACGGTTACCAATGGTTTGTGGACATCATGCCACAACACGGCATCCCTCCGATAGGATATTCCGTAAAACGTCATCCTCATACAACAATGGTATGTATTTCTGAATTATGCTTTTAAAATGTGAGAAATATGTGCACTGTAGTCAACCACAACCATTGGTAATTTAGTGCGTGTGCCGCTAGATTAGACGGGGATGAAGCAACTGCTGCCGAGTTTGTTTAATTTTTTATTACCCAAGTTGGATTACCTCGGGCTGATCATCTTTGTTGAATATTGGAGGATTCAACACTGAAATCCTCAGATGTACAATTGTGTCTAGCCCTTAACTCTCCTACAGGAATAGATATCCACGTGTATTTCAGACGGCCGCTATGGTAATAAAAAAAAAAAAAAAGTTGCTATTCCCCGTAATTGTTTTTGGAAAGATTTTGGGCCACATGTATGAAAACCGTCCAAGTCTAAAACGCTCTTTGTTGCCCATAAAAACCAAGCAGGGCGACCCTCATTTTTCCAGAGCACTAGTGTAATGGTGGCTGGCACGGGCGCCGCTGCCCCCCCGCGGCCGCCCCCAAAGGGGTCCGGCGCGGGTGCCGCGGGTGCCTGCGACCATACCCCTGCTGCCCGGGTCCCAGCGCGGGTGCATTTACCCGTCTGCGCTCCGGTGCACGCTGATCCTGTCTGTCCCGGTCGCCATGCGCGTACCCCCTGCCTAAGGCGCGCTCGACGGCTGGTCTGGATTTAAAGGGCCAGTGTCCCGGTAATAAAGTCTATTGCCGGGCGCTGGTCCTATTTAAGGGTTACGCCCCCAGCACACTCTGCCAGTTCGTTGGTGTGCTTTACCTAGTCTAGAGAGTGTTGGAAGTCCTGTCTGATTTACAGTGTACCAGTCCGTTTCGCTACGTTTCCTGACCTTGCCTGTTTGCCGCCTGCCCTGACCGTCTGCCCACGAACCTCTGCCGCCTGCCCTGACCTTCTGCCTGTCCCCGACTACGCCTCTGGATTACGATTCTGTACCACGCAGTACCCTGGCCGCCATCGCAAGCAAGTCACGTCAGGGGTAGCGACCTGGTAGCCTCACGCCGCAGCAAGTCCATCCTGATTTGCGGCGGGCTCTGGTGAATACCGGGGGCTACTTAGACTCCGCTCCCTGGCCTGGCTTACGTCATCGCTTGCGGTGGTCCTGCGAATCCACCATACCCGTGACAACTAGATCTAAAACTAATATTCATTTCAGAGTTTTCATACATGTGGCCCTTCGTCTTAAGTGGTGACCCCTGAACACCAGTCAGAGAAAGATCAAGAAAAGTTTGTACATGTTGATTGTCACTGGTAAATTTCAACTTGAGGGGATTGGATGATATTGAGGAGTTTATATTTTTTTCCTCAATAACAAAGAACCCTTCCAAATGAGCAACATGTCAATGTACCGGTCATGCCACTGGATGTCACAAAAAGTGATTAAAAATTTTTTTACATGTACTCAAACAACGACATGACAAGATTTGCTAGACATGGGGAGAATTTAGCTCCCATGAAAACACCTCTTAACTGCAAATAAAACAATCAAAAAGGAAAAATAAAAATTGTGAGTCCTCAAAAATCTGACCGTCAGATTATAAACATTTGCAAATTATTGAAAAAGGTTTCTATTTACTATAGTGAGAAAAATGAAAGTCAAGTGCCAAGAGCGACGTCCAGTGGTATGCACATCGCAATCTGTGGGATAGCCCGCCTGAGGAGCTGGTCACAGCAGGAACAGTAGAGAGTTTCAAGAAAGGCTTAGATACCTACCTGACACTAAAGCATATTACTGCGTATGTAGCCATGTAAAATTCTGGATCCTGGCTGGTGGCGATTCTGTGGTCAGAAATGGGGTCTCCACTGGAGTAGATTGGTTCTTGCCTTGTGGTTTCAGGGCCTTAACCAATGGGGAGGCTGGGCTTTAAAATCCTGGTCTCCTGCCCTTCACCAACATTTTCCCCACCCTTGGTTGAACTTGATGGACACGTGTCTTTTTTCAACAGTACTAACCATGTAACTGATCCAGCTGTAATTTGGCTGCCATAATAGATTCTGCAGGTTTCTCAGGACATCACCTGTATCCTGGAGATCCCGGGACACAATGTACCAAGGGCTGTAAATGAGAATCTAAACCACAGATGTCAAACTGCCGGCCCTCCAGCTGTTGGGAAACTACAACTCCTATCATGCATTTATAAATCATAACAGTGGGCATGATAGGAGTTGTAGTTTCCCAACAGCTGGAGGGCCGGCAGTTTGACACCCCTGATCTAAACATTCGCAAAGTGGTTTGCTTAGTGACGCGATTCCCGAAACAATGGGTCGCATCGGGGGAGGGTCCAATTCTTTATGGTCCTTCGGTAATCCATATAATAATCGAGTGATCGGATCCCTTACATTAAGATATTCTGTTTGATTAGAAGAAATCACCCCCAATGCAACACCTGATAGAGAACCAAGACTTAATGGAAATCGTTCAGTAGGATCTGCTTGTAGTTTTTTATATATGTGCTTTGATAAGAAAGGAGGGCTAACATCTGTGAATGACACATTGTGTTACTCAAATCAATTGATCCTCCCATGTCCGCCATTTTAAAGGCATCATAGGACTTCAGATACCCAGAGTCTCATTTCTTGGCCTCACTACTTTTCTGGCCACAAGACCTGCAGAAAATGGGATTTTAAACCCATAGAAAAGTGCAATTCTAGGCAAATGTGCCAACCAAGCAACCCTTTGTGGATCTGCCTTTTTGAGCTACAATTTTTACCAAGATGGAGATGTGCAAAGGAAAAATCGATCAATACTTTCCTGGAAAACCAGCTTCAGATCTAAATTCTCTGGCAACATGGAAACAGCAAATGATTAAAGATCTCTTCCTCCTTGTAAATGGCAGAGCCGAAAAGGACTATGTGGAGTGCAGCAAATCAATTAGTATTCCAGTTCGACCTGCTGTTCTCAGGCAGCTTAGAAGTGGCAGAAGTACCAAGAAAAAGACTTTCTACTTGAGATTTTTTTTTTATTGATGGACTAATTGCACATAATACAAAAAGCATATGAAAAAGCCTGTTGGACTGTTCTGTTTCGCAATACACCTTAAGAGCACTATTCACACAGTAGTTTATTCCTAGAAGCAAACCAATCTACTCACATTGAAATGTATGATTGTTCGCAATTTAGTTTTGTGAACCTTGAAGCTAAAGTTCGGTTTGTAGTAATGATCATGATTTAAATTGTTTTATTTAATATAATTACGGTTTAAAAATATAATAAAAATGGATTGAACACTAAAAAGTTAGATTTTTTACCTTTTTTTTTTATTTACAGATTTTTTCTAAATTAAACTTTTTAGAACAAACCAAACACATGTAAATGGGCACGAGAGGGAAAGGGGAAGGTTAGAAGGCAGGTTTTGGGGCTAAATGAAATTTAAAAGGCCTTAGGGGGGGAGTTGAAGAAGGGGCCCATATTGGTCTTAGCCCATTAGGGTGGGACAGGTAAAAAAATTATTTGTGAGTTCAGATAAAGGCACATTGGGTCTTGCCCCTGTATGTGGCACTGGGGGGGCATTATAAAAAAGGGGCGCTTTGGCAGTTGTCCCAAATTTTAGCATTCATTAGAAATTTTTTAAAGGGGGTCTCATCACTTTAAATAAAATTCCCCCGTTGCGAGCCTTTTTATGCATAAAAAAGAAACCACATCGTGTACGGGGGCCAAAATTTTGCCCTAAGCCAATCACTGAAATCGGGCATCAAATTGGTCCCGACAGTTCTGCACTACATTTTTTTCCAAGCCCCTTTCAAAAAATGTGGAAGTCATACAAACGGGCACACACATAAAAATTGGCGCATACAAAAAAATGGGGTTCTGTGCAACATTTTGCCAGATTTACTTAGGGACAGTTCAGCCCATCTCCCCAACAAAGCAATGACCGGCTCTTTTGCTCAAAGCACGCCAAAAATAGGGGCACCCCTTTTTCATACACGTCACCCCTGAAGGGGTCTTTCAAAGGGGCCACTTTTGATTTTTAAAAGATCTCCAGTTATCAATTCCTCAAAAGGTTGTTTGGAGCTAAATTTTAGAGATTTTTGTGCTAAAAATTAAAGCATATAAGAAAATTTTGTAGTTGATTAAAAATTGATAGTGATAAAAGGGTTCTCTTAGTAAGAAATGTTTTCTTTATAACCCCTTTGTGTTTTGGGCATGAAAGCTATTAAAATCCAAACAAAAAATGCACCCTATTTTGGGTGGGGAAAAAACATAGTAAAATTTTTGGGGTAAAATCAACAGTTGAAACCAAAATTTTAATATACACTAAATAAAAAGACCCCTCTGCATGTTTTTCTAAACTACTGACATAAATAAAAATTAGCCCTTTCCCTGTTTTAGGTCAAAAAGGAACCAAAATTTTTTATATTTCCCAAAAGGGCCCAGAAAATAAAGAACAAATTTTAAAGGTATTTGTATTGCTTTCTGCAAATCAAAATTTTCCCATACACTGGGATTCCCTATCCTTTTAAAACAATTTTGGGGGCCCAACCATACGATTGGGTCTTTTGTCTTTGGAAATTTCCCTGAAAAGGTTTTAAAGGGCAAAATCTGGGGTTAGACCCCCACCTGGGGATTTTTTTTTTAATCCCCCCAGAAACACACTGCGTTTTTAACAAAAATTTGGGGAAATTCTAAAAAAAATCAACCAAAAATACCCAGGAAAAAAAATTTTTGGCCTTGCACAAGGGGGGAAAACCCCTTTTGGGAGTAAAATTTCCAAAAACCCTTTAAGGGCCTCGCTCATCTGTAAAACCCAAAAAAATTTTTCACAATAAAAAACAAAGGGAAAATTATCCAACCATCGAAACCGCCCCGGGAAGGAACTGGTTTGGTGCTCAGAAAAAGGACCGTTTTTTTGGTCGGGACTTTCATATAAACCCGAGAAAAAAAAAGCAAAAGACCTTGTGACGTTTGCGGGCAGAAGCGGTAAAAAAGTGTAAACCAAAGTGAATCGAAAATGTATAAATTTAAGGACTAAAAAGGCCACTGTGCCATGAAAAGCGATTATTCCCAAAAAGAAAAAAAAAAGCCAAAATGAATTTTTTGCAAATGCACCGGGAAACAACTTAAAAATTTTTAAAGGAGACCGCCCTTTGTTTTCCCTGGCCCAAAACCCAAAAAATTTAAACTG
>JAODAL010014416.1:0-87528 GCA_025379985.1 Phyllomedusa bahiana | reverse complement strand
AGCTAGAGCCCCATGTTTTCGACTTTTGATAATTAGTCTAGATTAGATAAACAATCTCCTGCTTCCAGGTCCAGAGAAGCTTCACAGCTGCAGCAAACAGTAATTAGGGTCTTTTGTGTGAGAGATCAGATAACACACAAGCTCTCACTGCCCCCAGTTCTGTGCTGCCATGATCTGTGTGATGAGGTCACTCCCTGCTATCAGATAAGACAAACAGCGGAGGAGAATAAACGGGTCAGTAACTAGAGAAACCTGAATGCCCTCAGAAGGCGATAAAATCATTTGTAGCTCCTCAACAAAATAAATGAACAAAGCAATATAGTTGGAAAAAGTCTTAATTTAGCGTTCCCTACATGTTGAGAACTAATCTTTGTAGTGATGCAACCCTTTTAAGGCTATGTTCACACGGTGGATTTGGATGCTGAATTTGCCTTAGAATCCGCATCCAAGAGGACAGTAAACTACTTTACCTTATATCCTATATAAAATCACCATTGTTGTTCAGACAGTGCTGGTTTTGCTGCATTATTTTAGGTGTGTACTGTCTCGTCAGTTCTTTGAGGCGTTTTATGCATCAGTAGTACAAAGTGTGCCATGGACTGTAGCATTGTCTCCTTGTTGGAATTCTGCGCTTACTATCACAAAATCACTGATGAGGATACAATGCTGATTCGGCGCTGACATTTTTCACCATGTGGACATACCAGCAGTGCAGACATTTCATCAGAGTTATGTTCACACGGCGTATTTTCTGTCTGTACCTTGGGGTGTAAATGCGCTGTAATGCCTGAAGTACGGCCTGCAAATCCGGTAACTCGTACCCCTCTGTGAGAGTATGATAATGACTTTTTCCCCGGGAGAAACGAAAGGAATGGGGGGGAAGGTGCGCGGGCCAGGTTCAAAACCCCGCGATGCAGCGTGAAAAGTACGCCCCGCTTATCCCGTGAACATACCTTGTGGCGGAATTGACACACATGAAACCCTCCCAACGCCCCTTTTTGGAGGAAGTCCCTATTTTCCCCTTGCCCCCTCAAAGGGTCCTAAATGCCCCTCTTTTCATTTAGAAAACAGATTTGCGTCAAATGAGTATCTTTTTTTAAAAAGATCTGGTTGTTCCCTCGCTGTTTTTAATAACAACTTGTTAAAATATTTTATATGGGATACAAAGCAACCCTAAAAATGTCTCCTTTTCCCCGTCTAAAAGTTGGATAAATTTGTGGGGCGTGATTAGAGGTGTGCTTGGTGTGATGTCATGTTTTGGGTGGGTTAGGGGTGGCCTGAGGGCCCCTCTTTGCACTTTTTAAAAAGTTGGGGTATGCACAGTAACCCTCCTAAGCAAAATTAGTTTGTCTTTGGGGTGTCATTTAAAGGAACCCTGCTCACCGATTTCAAGCTCGGGTTTTATAATGTTAAATTTTAAGACAGAAAAGGGTTGTTCCAAAATGATTTTTACGTATTTTTTTGGGAGCTCGCGCGAATACGTGCATACTCCCGCGGCATGGGGGGGGGGGGGGGTGCGGCAGCACAGCCCCACCGCCCCCTTGAATTATTACCCGGCGCTATTTGCCGCAAAAAATTAAATTTCACTTATCCCCCGCGCGTACAATACGATCGAATGACGAGCGGCTGGGAGGGTAATCCATTTTCTCTATGAAAACTGGGGGTTTCCCGTAATTATGGGGGATTTCCCCGGTATTAAGCGCAGAAACCCCCGAGATACAGGCGAAATGGTCCCCAAAATAAGCCGTGTAAACTACCCAAAGGGGTCAGTTCCCCGAAGAGTTCCCGTTAAAACCCTTGTTAACCCGACAGCCTATATTTGAAATGGGTGGTTTTGCAGATTTTCCCCCAGGAATTTTCCAATCGGGATGCGGAAAAAAGATTGGATGTGTTATTCTTTTAAAGTGATCGGGCGGAGAGAAGACGTCTGAACAGAGGCAAAACCCCTCGTAAAGTAAAAACCCTCGCAGAAATTGGAGGTATTGCCTTTGGGTTCCCAAATAAATTTTTTTTTAAAATCCATTGTGTGCACATACACTAATACAAAAAGGGCTGTATATTTTCTGTCTACATGATTTTGAGCCAGGGGTGGATCGGGTCGGGAGTCGGTGCCCTTTTTGCAGGAGTGGGAGTTGGAGTGGGAAAAAAAGGGCGGATTCTAAAATATAATAAATTGCCCCAGTTAGTTAAAGCCCCCCCGAGAGCGAGGTTTGGGTCCGGCCGTGTACGCCCCATACTTCGCCTCATCCTGGGAGTGAAAATTGAGACATGGACAGGCAAAGCACGCCCCGAGGAAAATTTTCTGCTCCCTAGAAAAGATTGACCAGTTTTCAGCAACATTTTTCACTTAATATTTTAAAAAGTTTTTTGTGTTCGAAAGTGTATCCTTTTAAATATATTTTACATCGAAAGAAAAAAGGGACAATGTTTTGGACTTGGACTTTTTAGGCTCTATATCCCGTCCACTACAGATTTCAAAAGTGAGACTCCCATTTAAGACAATCCTTTAGCCTCCAAAAAACTTTTTTCCTTTAACTATTTACACTACTTGTTCTACAAATTCTTTTCCTGTAACTGCATGTTGGGCCCCGTTCACAGGCTTTTTTGGGGGACGTATTTAGCCCCCTTTTGCGCGAATTACGGGCTGAAAACGTCCCCGTCATTCGGGAACCCGTTCTATAGAGAATTATGGTTACTCTCCTCTCCCTGCTCGCACAACCGCCAGCGGGGGGAGAAGTGACATGTCATTTTTAGCGGGTTACGCGTGCATAATGAAGTCTATGGGGCCGGGGGAGGGGCTTGGCCCCCCCCCTCCCCCCCGTCCATACGGGGGAATTGCGGGGGTAATTACCCCCACAATTAAGCCGGTGAACATGGCCTTAGTGTTTTGCTCCTGGTGGTGGGGCAAATTTCAATGTTCTCACATTCCCCCAATAGCACCGGGCAACACACCTCCACAGGTCCCCGGAATGTGGCTCAAAAAAAAGGGGAAGAAGCCCCGTTTCAAATTTATAAAAGGCTTGGCAAAGAGTTTTCAAAAAATAAAAAAAAAGAAGATTGGGGAAAAGGAAAATTTGGAGCGAGAGAGAAAGTTCCCTCAGGGCTCTGATGGGGCAAAAGGGTTTTTTGGGAGAATCAAGGGAAAAGGGGGGTAATGGGAGAAGCGGAAAAAACAGTCAGGTTTGGTGGGAAAAAGCTGAGGATATGGTGTTTTACAGTCAAAGTGTTGGAACTTGACCAGGATCGAGGGGGATTCAAGCTGAGCTATATGTGATGCCACGAGAGCTATTCATACCTGTTATGGGGTATGAAAAGGGCGACATGTGTCCCGGACAACAACCTAAACAGGTCAAAGGGTTTGGGAAGGGGGGGTTCCCAATGACAATGATTGCTGTTTGGCCTCCACAGTCCCCTGACCTCAACCCAATCCAACACTTAGGGTATGTTCACACGGCTTATTTTGGAGCGCATTTCGCTGTGGGGAAATGCGCCCCATAATTACGGTAATCCACAGCTCTCATAGAGAACTATGGATTACGCCTCTTCTCCCCGCTTGCACAAACATTCAGCTTGTACACGCAGGGAGATAAGTGACAGGTCATTTACTTGCGGCGATTACGCGCCGTGATTAATGCAGTCATGGGGCCGGCGGGCTGCCCCCCCTCGCCTCAGGAGTATGCGCTGATCAGCACGAGCTCCCGAAGCACACGGTGTACACCGAGAACAACCCTTGTTTTCCACGGGAATTGCGGGACTAATTACGCCCGCAATTACGCCGGGGGCGAGAGCGGGGGAGTGACGGGGCGGGAACTTCGCCGGCCCCCTTGACTTGAATTGCCAGCGGCGCGTTTTACGGCGCTAGTAATTCACATGTCAATTATCTCCCCGCCCGGCGGATTCGCCGGGCGGGGAGAGGAGACGTAATCCATAGTTCTCTATGCAGGATCTGATGGAGGCAATACTATTTCTCAGAACAAATTCAGAGACCCACAAATGTTCCTCAGTGTTTTACATATTACAATTTTTTTTGTGTTCTAAAGTCATATCCAATAAATAATATTTTCCACTGACAAGTAAATGGTAACAATGTTTTGAACTTGTGACTTTCAGGCTCCATATCTCTCCATCCACTACAGCTTTGTACATGAGGCTACTGTAATTTTATATACAATCATCTTACCTATCTTATACATAACTGACTTGCAAGTATTTAGCATCTGCTTAGATCTGCAGATTCTTTCCTGTAACTCCATTGTTACTGTTTTGCACTAAAAATCAAAATGTTAATTTCTATTATTTGTTAGTATTTTGGGAAATCCCCCTTTTTTGGTTTTCAATACTGCCTGAATCCTTCTGGGCTCTGGATCAGATTCAAGCACATCTTGACCAAAATCTGAACCCCAGGTTTTCCACAAATTCCCAATGTTGGTGCAGACTGGACTTGGATACAAATGCAGCTTTTCTTCAACTCTACCCACAAGTGTTCAAAAGATCAAAACATTGTTACCCTTTTGCTTGTCAGTGGCTGTTCTATCTAAATAGCTTGAATAATGTATCATAAGGTGATATTTCCCATTTTACTACAGTAAAGTTATCACTTAAACATGCGCCGTGTATGAGGAGTCAAAGGTTTGGGAAATTGAGGAGTCGGAGTCGGGGCTTTGGCTTGCCGACTCCACCGCCCTGGTTATAAGCATGTCTAAGCTGTAAGTATTTATATAGCTGCGTATGCTGTAAAGCAAATTCCATTTGTAGTTGCTGAAAAGGGTATGTTCACACAGCGTCTTGCGTCCGTGTGAACATCCGCTTTTCAGATGCGTTTCTGGGCCCATCTGAACGGACCCAGAGACGCATCTAACAATTAGCAGTGAGTTTATCACAGCCGGCAATGAGAGACACACAGAGGAGTTCACATGAGAGATCGCCGCTGCGTGTTTGCCTCGCGCCTGTCGGGTCTGTCTTTCGGATACGATCCAAGAATTGCAGGTTATTTGGTTGTCAAACGTCTAAAGAAATGGATCCGAAGTGAGTTAGTGTCTTTCACTCATAGGATGGAAACAAAGATGTGGACTTCCTTTGGGAGTCTTATAAGGTATTCTTTCCCATCCTGGATCCATGCCTGCCCTTCAAAGAAACAACAAAAAACCTGGAAAATGCCAAGTGTGAACAAGCCTTAGCTGCAGTATGTATTTCAAACGGTCTTGCTTTCCAACTAGTAAATGACTGGAATCTCGGGCCTCAGACGCCAGTGGTTTAAATTCTGGCATTATAGGCTCCTGCATCTTAAAGGATTTTCACTTACAGGTTTAAACATCTCCAGATGTTCTTATATACAGATCCTGTAGACGTATTCACACTGAAACCGCAGTCATACAGTTGTATACTGGCACGGTGTGTGCCCTGCATAATTGTGATTCCTAGATATCTGGGTCAGAGTGTCAATAAAACAGCGAGTCTTGTGGGTGTTCATAGTGTGCAGTGGTTAGTGCTACCAAAAGTGGGCGACCTGTGATGGTCATAGGTGCCTGAAACGCATTAATGTGCATAGGAACCTTGGGCTAGCCCATCTGATCCCACGGAATAACTTCTATAGAGCAAGTTGCTGAAAAGTTAATGCCAGATATGCTACACACAGGGCATTGCAGTTTGCTATGTAGCCACAGACTGGTCATAGTGCCCATGCTGACCCTGCTAATATCTGCTGGTAGTGGTACATCACTTGTAATTTCAGCGTAATGCCATATTCTCCACTTGATGATTCAGAAAAATAGCACGCTGGTATATTCTTCTAGATGGAGAAGTATAGTTAAAACTATTGGAAATAAATTGCACAGACTTCAGTTTAAACCAATTTCTTCTATGTCTCAACCAGAGTTAAATGAACACTGACATTTCTACAAACTTTGTATGTACAGGTGAATATAAAAGAATTTGTAATATATCTTATCAGAGAAAAAAACATTTCCTTCACATATCGGGCTCTCCTTCCCCAAACCTAACATTTAGCCCCGGTTCACACGGCTTATTCAAGCCGGAATTGCGAGCCGGATTGCGCTCGCGATTCCCGGGTTGAATAAGGGGCGGGGCGCTGGCCCGCCGGCCCATAAAACTTGCATTATCCACGGCACGTATTGCGCCTGGATAATGTGCCCTGTTTACTTTCTCCCCGCCCGGCGGATTCGCTAGCGGGGGGGAGCGACGGAATCCACGGTTCACTATGTGAACAATGGATTACCGTAATTACAGCGACGGATTGGCGCCGTACTGCAGCGCAAATCCGGCGCGCAGTACAGCTCCAATCCGCGGCGAAATAAGCCGTGTGAACGGCCTCTTAGGGTATGTTCACACAGCGTATTTACAAGGCGGAATTGCACTGCAATGCGCCTGAAGTACATCCTGCAAATACGGTAAAGTATAGCACTGATTGAGAGCTATGATTACCTGCCATTTTCCCCAGCACATACTGTGCGCCTGCAGAAAGAAGTGACATGGCTTACGCTACAGGGAAAGTGACAGTGGATGTGAGGCAGGCTGGAGCACTGTTTGAAGTACATGCTGCTATACGCCATCTGAACATACCCTTAGGCTATGTTCACACGACTTAATTACGCCCTGCAATTACGCCGTGTGGACGGGGGCAGGAGCGGGGGGCCGGCACCTCGCCGGCCCATAGCCTATCATTACTAGCGGCGCGTATACACCGCTGGTAATTCACATGTCACTTATCTCACCCCACGGCGGATTCGCCGAACGGGGAGAGGAGACGTAATCCATAATTCTCTATGAGAACTGTGGATTACCGTAATGACTGGGACGTATTCCAGGCATAATTCGCGCAGTATAGCGCGAAATTACGGACTGAAATACATCCCATTTTAAACCGTGTGAACATAGCCTTACTCTAAAAACCTGCTATAATCAGTCAGTAAACAAATCGGCTCACTGAAGTTCTGGGATGCAGCTGCCCATTGTAATCTATGGAGAGGAGGGAGGAGTGGCTGAGTTAGAGAGAAGCTCATAAACATATCTGTAAACTACAATTTATACTTTTTTTTTCTTCACTATATGCAGCTTGGTGGAATAGCCCAGCTCTCCACACTATTCCATCTAGTGAACTCCAGCAGATGCCACTCACCGTTTTGACTTTTGAGTCAAGTAAGGGGGTTCTGTTAAAATGTTTATTGTATTGTGAGTTAAGTTGATAACTGCAGAATGAAACTAGCCTTAAAGGGATTATCTCACCATGCAGTTTCACAGAGCCACAGCTAGCTTCAGACTCTCACTTCCTGGTTGGTCTATGGCAGTGATTGCACACCTCCCAACTTTTAGTCTTTAAATGGGTTGTCTCACTGCAGACATTCATGGTTTATCAGTACAATATGCCATGAATGTCTGATAGGTACGGGTCCCACATCTGGGACCTGCACCTACCTCTTAAAGGAGCCACAAAATGTCTCCGTTCTGAACTAAAATCAGGTCAGGACTCTATGTCTATGTTTATGGGAGAGTCCCGACCAGCTCTCAGTTCAAAACAGAGAGGTTCCGGGATTGGTTTAGGAGATAGGTGTGGGTCCCAGAGGTGTTACCCCCCCACCTATTAGCATAGCCTAGCCATAAGCCATGAATTTATGTAGTGAGACAACCACTTTATGTTAGGTAACCATAGTCATTTGCTAGAAATAACACTCTGCAGAGAGTGATCAATCAGATAAGAGACAGAGGAGAGAGAAGTGGTTGGTAACCAAGAGAAACGTGTACTCTAATAGGAGATAAAATCTTTATCTCCTGACTAAAGCAAAATCAAAACAGCAATGTATTTGGTAATAGACATCAGTTACCTTTTTTCTACATGTTAAAAGCTAATCATTGTGGTGAGAAAACCCCTTTAATTAGTGATCTCACATGAGTGCTTAATATACAGCGCACACTGCTCAGTGCTGCCATGTAATATCCTCCATTTCAGTTTATTCTGAAAAATGACCTGGAACTTCAAGTGTGCTTTAAATATGGTCAGAAGCCTCTTTAATAAAATTTATGCTGTAAAACTGTAGCATGTCCAGTGCACAGAGCAAGAGACGCTAAATGTCTTGGGGTGTGGTGAACCGGTCCTTGTGCTTCAGAAGTGAACAGGTACAATGTATAGCTGGTCAGAGGGTCAGGCACAGCACTGCGCCTGCTTCATTCCTGAAAAGGATTTGTCATGTTGAGCTTCCCTGGCTGGCACTTCTGCAATGAGACCTGGCACCCTGACCGTACCATGGTGATGTGGCGGCGTTTTCCTAGCAACCAGACTGCTAGACGTGACTCAGCTGTTCGGCTCGTGCTGGATTGGCGCTGTGCTGGCAGCAGAAGATAGGAAGAGCAGCCAGGCAGCCGTCACACCATGACGTTTCCCATCTCAGAGCTCAGCATTTCTCATTTTTCAGAAGAAAAAAAGAATCTTTCATTTGCAGCGATGTCCGGTGCTTACTTTGCTCTTCACCAAAAAAAAGTAAATCCAAAAGTTCAGATTCTTTTATTTTACATGAGTACAGTATAATAGACAGACAACACTTTTTGGGCTGAAACGTTGCATCAATATAAATAGCCCCTAAAAATGTGTGGTGAAAAGTTATTTTATGTAAAACACCCTCAAAAGACAAGGAGATATTTCCTCCATCTGGACAATGGAGATTTAGATCGAAAAGTGGCGTATCCATGCAAGTTTTAGGCGCATTAAATCAGTGTAAAGTGTGCCTGGAAGTCCGATACTTTCTAAAAACTGGCGTCAGGTATACCTTAATGCGCCTAAAAAGGTGCATTGCGCAACTCACGGCGCATAACATATCATTGGTAGTATAGGCGCATTGCGGGACGGGGGCGCACAGTGCACCATATTTAGGCGCATTACAAAGTGTCGTTCTCGGCGTATAATGCGCCTAGTTTTGGTGTACAACAGTTCATTTACAAGAATATGGTGTCAAAAGTGGTTTTGGCGCAAAATAGACCAAAAAACTGGCATTGGCGTGTTAGGACATGTCACCCTTAGTCTCCAGAAAAGAAGAGTTTTCTTTATCATGAGATCTGTGGAATAGCCGCCTGAGGAGCTGGTCACAGCAGGAACAGGTGAGGGCTTCAAGAAAGGCTTAGATACCTACTTACAACTAAATGATATAAAAGGTATGTTCACGTATTGGAAGAAAAAATCTAACGCGTTTCTGACGTGGGTTTCATTGGCAGAAATCTGTGGCTACATCTCGGATTTCTGCCAAGGATTTCCACCTGCAGAGGCGTTTTTGCCTCTAACTCTGATGTGGGTCAGCTCCATTGCATTTTAAATCCGTGGTGTGTAAAATCCGCGCTGTAGTTGACTGTGTGAACTACAACGTGGACTGGCCATTTAAATGGATGGCCGTTGGGTTCCATGAGGATTTTGAAGCGGATGAAATAGTTAAAATCCGTCGTGTGAACAGACCCTCCACTGCTGTACTCAAATGGGGCAAGGGTCACCCCTGTTTTCATGATCAGTGGGAGCCCTAGTGTTGGGACCCCGTACCCTACCAACGCCTACAACCTGTTCTGTAATCAGGTGATAAATATCTATTTTAGGATCACCCTTTAAATCTTTCTAATACCGTAAGCAGTCATCAGGGTACAGCAATGGTTAGCATCCTCAACTTACCTATTAGGCTATGTTCACATGGCGTAATTGCAGGGAGTAAAGTACACCCCGCAATTACGCCGGGTGTTCGGGAGTTGCGCTAATAGGCGTGTACTCCTGCAGCGCAAGAGGGGAGGGGGCTGACAGCCCGCTGGCCCCATAGACATTCATTACTCGCGGCGTGTATTTGCCGCAAGTAATTGACATGTCACTTATCTCCTCGCACGTACAATACGATCGTATTATACCAGAGGGAAGAGGAGGCGTAATCCATAGTTCTCTATGAGAACTGTGGATTTCCGCAATTTCGACGCGCATCTCGCTCGTATGCAAGAAATGCGCGCCAAAATTCCCCCGTGTGAACATAGCCTTTGTCTACAGGACCACTAAAGCATTTGGAAATCCACTTCTTCATTATTGGCACAGGCAGCTGTTCCACCATGCTTTATACTGCATCTTTGCTTGTTCTTCATGGATCTTGTGAAAGTGTTTACTTCCATAAGTCACTGAATGAGTAAGTACAAGCAAATAATTGATCTGTAAGAGAAGTAAGTTGAAGTCATTGTTATACTGAAGTGAGTAAGGCTCAATCAAGAGGGTGGGGGCATCTGGATCTGAGCTTTATCGCCTGCACTGACCGTCACCATTTATAAATAGATCTATTAACCAGTGTTGTGCTTTAGATTCAGGCCTTGCAGATTCCACTTAAGCTGAATTTTGGACAACCAGTTGTGATCCTGCAGAAAAATCGGGCAAAAAGTTAGAAGCCTGCCAGTCAGTCAGGATAAAGGAGGTATAGCATTCATGATACACTTCCTTTTCCTGCTGACTGGCAAGCTTGCTATTGGTTGCCCAAAATTCCCGCAGGCTGGCATTGGCTTGACCAAAATATAAAACACAAAACTAGTTACAAGAATACGTTATAGATCTATTAATAAAAAGGTAAGGGTCAGGACAAGTCACGTATCATGAGCTGGAAGCGCAATAGTACTGTAACTGCAGGAACAGCGCTGTAAGAATTGTGTTTTATTCTTATGTTGGTTATTAAAGCAAAAGAAAGCAACAGGATTGTTTCTGGTTGTGTGTGATCAATGCATATGGATAGTGCACCAACAGGTGTCATCAGTTATATGCTATGAACGGGTGCTGTCCTTTGGAGTAGGGGTCTTATCCCTAAATTTATCCCTATCTCCTCCCAGCTGCTACACCACTGCTTATCATTCTCTGTGGCGCCCCCACATGGTGGCAAGGCACGGGTGAGGAGGCAGTTTTAACAGCACTGATATTTTCTTGGCTGCAACAACAGTATTTGATTTATATTTTTATGTTTTTAATTGGACATCACCTTTCAGAGCATTGACTTCTAAATGGTGACACTGGGCAATTTCACGTGACCGCTGCAGCACTGAAGTCTGATTCAAAAAGAAGACCGTAAGACAACAGACGGCCGGCGGAGAATGATGGGCAGTGCTGGACCCAAGGTGAGAGGAGAGGCAAGTATAAGTATTATTTTATTTAAATCCTAAAAATTACCTGTACGGCCCCTTCAATAATATACTGGGTTTAAAGGCAATATAAAATATAAACTGAGCAATATTTTTATGTTTGGTGGGTACTTCATATATCACAATCTTAAGCAGCAGAGCATTGATAAGTCCAGGGCAGACGCATCAAATATTGGGAGAGAAAATTTTTATACTTACATACTTCAAGGTATTTTCTCACCACACTGATTAGGGAAGGGTAAATGAAGACTATTACCAAATACATTGTTGTTTTGATTTTGCTTTGTTTAGGAAATTAAGAAGATTTTATCTACTGCTAGTGTACACTAGGTTCTCCAAGTTACTGGCCACCTCTCCCTGTTTCTCTTACCTGTTTGCTCCATGCTGCCATCCGACCTTGATGAGTCACTCCATGCTAAGTCTTATCTCTAAAGGTATGTTCACACGGCGTAATTGCGGGGCGCATTTTGGCGCGTATTTTTTTTTCTTCAATACAACCGAAATGTGCCCCGTAATTCCGGTAATTCATAGCAAGAGTAATGAATTCCGTCCGTATTCCCCGGTGTACAATACACTCGTTTTATACGACGGGGGAGAGAAGTGACAAGTCACTACTTCTTCGTGGCGTTTACGCACCGCTGATAATGAAAGTGAATGAACAGCGCGTACTTCTAAAACACCTGGTATACGGCGGGGCATACAGTACGCCTTGTGAACATATCCTATCACAGGAGCCTGTTTACCTAAGATAATGAAAAGTTTAAGGCCTTAGGGCTTGTCCCCACGGCAAGGGTTTTCAATTGTTTTTACAGACGGTTTTCTGATTTGAAAACTGACTGTCAACCCTTTACATTAATTTAAATAGAAAATCTGTGCAGCAGTCCACACTGCATGGATTTTCCACCGAACGGTTTTTGACACCGCCGGCGGTCCTAAAAACTTAGAACATGTTCAATCTTTCGCTCGGTTTTCGGGCAGAACATGAACATGAGGGTGTGAAGGGGGATGGCTGAATCCGCAAACCGAGGACAAAAGCCGTTCCCATACGCGCCACAAAAAGACAAAGTACCAGTCGGAAAATCCGACCGGTATTTTGTCTTTGCCGTATGAACGCGCCATTAGAGCTCTGTAGCTTTGTGCACTACATATCATAATTCTCCAGCACTCATGTCACTGTAACGGGAATAGCTAGGAATAGCAGAGCTGATATACCAAGCACATAAATATTTTGCTGGACTAAATAAAACTTTTAGCTTGCAGTTCCTCTGGCAATAACACCTCATTTTTTTAATAGGGGGTGTCCCCGAATAGTCTGACACTGTAGGTAAACCCCTTTGGGAATAGTAACACCTAGTTGTCAGTTTAGGCTCTGTGCACCTTTGTTGGAAATTCTAGTTTTTTTTGTAGGGGGGAAAAAAAGCGCTGTTAAACCCATGAAAACAATGGACACCTGCATGGAGGCCATACTATGAGCTGATGGGGTCCGTTTTGTACCAGCGCAGAGGAATGTGGGCCTTCCCATTCACTAATGCTAACATCAGGGCGATTGGGTTATCTTATCACTATATAGTGGACGTCTCTTTTTAAAAGGAGATAATCATTCCGTCCTGAGGATCCGACTGAATAATCTTCCTTTTTATTTCTTTCTGCGTATCAAGCGAGATGAGAGAAGTGCTGCTTCTAATTGATCTCTGTAGGTTTTACCCAGTCTTTGCCGTATGCATATTTTTACTGGAGATGGTCGTAGCGGTGTGATGTTTCTGCATAGGTCTAATAATGTGAGCAAGGGATGTTTCTAGAGTAAATGTAATGTGTTTTAACCACTCTCTGAAATGCATTTCCCTCATGAACCGGCAGCTGATTGAATCCATTTTCCCAATTGCAGCTAATTGTAGCTGTGCAGTGTAATAACGCTGTGTGATGTTTCTGGAGGTGTCGGGCAGTTCACTCATAAAATATTCACTCTAATCGCCACAGGGTGGATATGTGTACACAATGGCCGGCTGCCTTCCAAATGATGGTGGTTTCTCTGAAAGTAGAAGTGGATTTATTCTCGGTCTACACCGAGCACCTGTTTAAGTGCCAAAGGTTATAAAAACAAGATTGGGTTAAAAATGATAAAAGCAGTCAAAAAACTGAACCGATACCTAATGCTTCCATCTCTTCTTTCTTGCATTTCCCTTTGTTCATCAATCACCTCTTTTGCCTCCTCATTTAACCACAACCTTCTACTTCCTTGGATGTTCAGTTTCATAGAAATAAACCTTAAAAGGGTTTTCCACTTCTTTTTTTTTTTTTAAGGCTCTAGTGGGCTTGGAAAATAAAATAAAAATGTGTATACTCGCCTTCCCCTTCCCTCGGATCCTGCCATGCCGCTGTCCTTACTCTCTATTGGTCTTCTTGTTTCTTCGGAACAGGGCATCATCAGTGCAGCTACTAATTGGCTGCAGCAGCAACTTTATTGCCCGATGTCACTGCTAGAAAGTCAACAGCTTTAAACGGTGACATTGGACAGTGACACTTGACTGCTGCAGTGGTGCCGTCCTCTTCAGAAGAAGACCATTGGAGAGTGAGGACGTAAGCATAGCTGGATCTGAGAAAGTGGATCTGACTGCTGCAGTGGTGCCGTCCTCTTCAGAAGAAGACCATTGGAGAGTGAGGACGTAAGCATAGCTGGATCTGAGAAAGTGGATCTGACTGCTGCAGTGGTGACGTCCTCTTCAGAAGAAGACCATTGGAGAGTGAGGACGTAAGTATAGCTGGATCTGAGAAAGTGGATCTGACTGCTGCAGTGGTGACGTCCTCTTCAGAAGAAGACCATTGGAGAGTGAGGACGTAAGCATAGCTGGATCTGAGAAAGTGGATCTGACTGCTGCAGTGGTGCCGTCCTCTTCAGAAGAAGACCATTGGAGAGTGAGGACGTAAGCATCTGAGTTGAGAGAGGAGGGGAGTATAATTTTTTTTTTCTAAGCTCACTAGAACCCTAAAAATACAAAATGTGGACAGCCCCTTTAAAATGACCCCTGTTCATATGCCCCTTGAGGAATATAAATCTCATAGAGGGGCGCCAAATGGTTTTTATGTTGAAATAAGCAAAGCCATAGAGTTAAAAGAGGGTGCTTGGGACCACCTTCTAGAAGTCAAAATGGAAAGCTGCAGGACTTCCCTTTTTACAGATTTAAGTTCTCTCTGTATTAATGACAGCCCTTGTAGGGGAAATGCGGTTTCCTTCAGCAAAATTGCCATAGTAAGGGACATTGGTAGGGATAGGATAGAGCCAGGGATGTCTGATGTTAGGGGCCAATTTAGGGAAAGTTAGCTGTTAGGGTCAGGTGTTTTTTGTGTCTTGCTCCTGGATTCAGGTCATTATCATTCCTTCTCCATGCTTGCCCTTGTCCTCTTCCGTCTTTCTGTCCATCATCCATTGGTAAGTCTCTACATTTATTTTTGACACACACTTTGTATTACTTGAATGCAACTGTTTGGCTATATTTCTGTTTTTCTTGCTCTCCCTGTCAACCAGCCTCACTTAACTAGAGCAGGGGTGCACAACATGCAGCCCGAGTACCCCATGCGGCCCTCAGTGCCATCAGGACACAAACCTGCTTTGTCCTCATATTGCAGAAAGTAGAATCTTTTGACAGCTGTATTCCACTAATGGCTGGCACTATAGGGTTGTATATGCTATTTTAAAGGGGTTTTGAAAGGACGCGAGTTCCTTACCTCCTTATCAGCACAGAGTAGAATATAAACAAATCATGCTGAGTCATTAATGCTGCAGGGGTGAGAGGGAGGGGTTGAGCAAGGAGTGAGGAATAAGGGAGCGTCTCAAAAGTTAACGCAATAATATTACAACAGTGGATTATCTATACAGCAGACACAGGCTCATACACTGCATTTTCTCCCCAGTCCCTTGAAAGCTAATTCATTTTCCCTGTCATCAGATAAGAAGTGTTTCACGCAAGCGCGGCCAGATCAGCTCCTGTCAGCTCTCCTGGTCATGTCTAATGCAAACTTTCAGGTAACTAAGGGGGACTGAGAAATGCTGTAGCTCTCAGAGGCGTCACTTTTTGTAATCACATATATTTAGAAAAGTGATTAAATACCCATTTTGGAGGATCCAACATCAACATTACATCATGGCAAAACCCCTTTAAGGAACCTAAATGAGCAATCTGGTTAAAACTGTTAATATTGTCTCTGGATTTCTTCTAAAAGAGTATTTATTTCTGAGAAGTCTGTATATGTGTGTGTTGTTCTTTCTAGTTACAGTTGTGAAAGAGACAGTTCTGTAACACTCCAAAAAACTACAAATAAAATAGACACCTCATATCCACTTTTTGGAGTCCTGAGCAGGGAACCCCATTCTGATCTATGTCCCTAAAGTGGAACCACGATCTCTCAGCCATTTCGGATATTTACAATTACAGTGCCATTAAAGGGGTTGTCTCGCTACAAAGAATAGCTTTCAAATTGTAGGGAAAAACAAAATAAAAATTTTCCAAAATATATTGCATTGTTCCTTGTTTTCCCTAAAGAGATACAAGTGAATTTATTCCCTTCCTTGGCTATTTCAGTTCCCTCAGTAACTGACCTGTAAACAAATCTCCTGGGGCTGTTTGTTCAATGAGATAACAGAGAGTGAGTCATCACACAGGTCAGCCAGTGTCAGTCATTTGTCCTGTCTCCCAGACAGAAAAAAAGCTTGTTTTTATCTCAAGAAAAACAGCTCTGAAAATTAGGGCTTTTGTTTTGGGGATCAGATAAGACGTCCTTGGAGTAGTTTGAGAAGCTAATCTAATCTAATTAGCATCTGAAAGCACAGCACAGCATGGAGCTGTACAAGCATGGAGCTTATGCAAATTAGTATGAACCAGGAAGTGACAGAGAATTTCTTTCATGCATTCTTTGAAACCCTGTGGGGAGACAACCCTTTAAGGTCTAGACTGGGACCAGGGCTTTTTGGAGTCGGAGTCAGTCGGTGCCTATTTTGCAGGAGTCGGAGTCGTCATAAAATAGACCGACTCAGACTCCCAAAATATATAAGAAGTTGGTCCAGATAGTTTGATGCAGTGCAAAGAGCAATTTTATATACAATCATCTTACGTGCAAGTATTTAGCATCTGCTTAGTTCTGCAGATTATTGTTCTGTAACTGCATTGTTACTGTTTTGCTCCTAAAAATCAAAATGTTTATTTTTATTATTTTGTTAGTATTTGGGAAATCTGCCTTTGGTTTTCAGCACTGCCTGAATCCTTCTGGGCTCTGAATCAGAGATCAAAAAATTGTTACCTTTTTGCTTGTCAGTGTCTTTTCTACCTAAAAATATTGATTATTGTATCATAAGGTGATAAACAGCCTGATGTTACCATTTTTTCTCAGTTTAAAATTATCACTTTAAACATGCGCCGTGTATGAGGGAGTCAGGAGTCGGGGCTTTGGGAAATTGAGGAGTCGGGGCTTTGGCTTGCCGACTCCACAGCCCTGCTGGAACCTCTCTAAGATTTACTGCGGCCCCTCGAGAGGCACAATAGGACAGTGTGGCTCTTTGACCAGAAAATGTTGCGCACTCCTTCCTTAGTGTGTAAATAAGTGTAGCTTTGTAGATCTCCTTGCTCAAAAACCTCCTCAGTGATGGAAAGAGCGTACGCTGTAGAAACGTCCGCCATAATGCTAAATGTGTCCAGAAGTGACACACTCCTGTCTTGGCACCTATATTGCTGGAGTACTGTGCACTGCAAAAAAAAAAGTCAAATGTACAATATGTTTTCTTTTTTTCTTGGGATCCTTTTGGATGCTAATGTATAGTAATTGTCGGAGGCTCTCAACAGATTTGTCCAAATGTAGACATTAAATGGAGGCCATAAATGTGATGTAACGAGGGAGGTGATGCTGCAGTAACTTCCTCAGTTTAGGTATGTACATGTGGATTTGAAAGCTCCAGCAATTTTGCATTTAACTAATTTTTTTAGCTTTTCTTCTGTAATACATAAGCCTTTATTTTTTTTTGTTATTTTTTTAACATTGGCTTTTTTTTTTTTTAACAGTATCAGGGAAAACTGTACAAATAAAACCTTACTGTTACAGAAGTTTTTATATAGGTGATATATAAATTTAGGGCCCACATGTATAAAAACCGTCTAGGTCTAAACCTCACTTTGTTGCCTATAGCAACCAATCAGAGCGCCTCTTGCATTTCATATAGTGCTCTGGATAAATGAGAGGGGCGCTCTGATTGGTTGCTACGGGCGACAAAGTGAGTTTTATTTTTGTAGTCATTTTATACATTGTTCGTTCCTTAAAGGGGTTGTCTCACTATACTAATTCATCTTACCTCAGTCCTGTTTTCTTGGTTTCATTTTGAATTCAGGGGCGTGTTTACTGGCTTCTATTAGGCTGCAGTAGAAGCCAGGTCTGTAGCTATAGCAACCAGTGCTGGCAGCCTATCATGAGAGACTGAACAGGTCTGTAGCTATAGCGACCTGAGGAGCTGATGCAGCCCATACAAGAGGGGATATCGCGGAATACATAGGACACTGTTAATGGACACATTGCAAAGTGACTTGTTTTTGCAAGATCTTTAACATAAAAAGCAATCCTTGTAGTGAGACAACCCCTTTAAGGTCAAGAAAGGCCACTTGCTGATACCCCTGTAACTGGAGCTGCTCTTCCAGCCTCAGTTACAGATAAAATACCACACAAGCAGTGACTGCAGAGATAATCTCTGTTCTGGAGTGTCCTTTCAGAGTTATATGTGGACTGGACAGACTTCTATAGTCAATGGGTGGTCCGCAAGTCATAAAGAGGATCTGTCAACACTTCTGATGTGTAGTGAATATGGCATCTAGCACCTCACAAGTTGTTTACCATTGCTGCTTCTGTATTTGCAGTTCCCCATGAAATAAAATTACTATTTTAAAAAAAAAATAAATTGACAGCTTTGTGTTACCATCTGATGTATCTTCCCACAGGCTAAGGCTATGTTTACACGACGTAATTGCGGGGCGTACAGTACGGTCACAATTACGCTGGGTGATTTGGGAGTCGCGCTGATTAGCGCGTACTTCCGCAGCGCGGGGGAGCCGGCAGCCCGCCAGCCCCATTGACATGCATTACTCGCAGCGCGTATTCGTCGCAGGGTATTGACATGGCTCTAATCGCCCCCCGCTCCGTATTGGCCGAGTGGGGAGAGGAGGCGTAATCCATAGTTCTCTATGTGAACTGTGGATTACAGTAATTTCGGTGCGCATCTCGCCTGTATTAGAGCACAAATACGTGGCGAAATGCATGACGAAATTAGCCCATGTGAACATACCCTAAGGCTATGTCTATACAGCCTGGGTTTTCGGTTGGATTTTGAAATCCAATCGTAAATCCATCCTCATAGACCTCCATAGAAACACCCAATTCTCAATTTAGTCATAAACTTGTAGGGGGAGAAAAAGGAGGAATGGCAGCATGTAAGTTTAAGAAAAGATGCTACAGAATTAACATTTTATAAAGAATACCAGTATTTACCAATATGGACTTGTTAGGAGAGATGGCAAGTCTTCCTCAGTCGAGTCACATTATTATTACCACTTCTACTTTCGACGTGCGATAGGCTTTGTGCACACACATTTCCCTCATTGCTGTCATGACTACAAGGGGAGATATATCAGGGTTGCCGAAAGGGAGGATTATTGGCTTTTTGGCCGACTCTGACAGTATTTCTGAACCTGCGCAGTTTGTAAACTGTTCACATTGTGATTTGGGAATGTCAGGTAAGAAGCACCAGAGAACAAACACTCTGCAACCATTGCTGGAAAAACACAAGCTGGTGGCACAGTGTTATGGTCTGGAGAATGTTTTTGTGGCATTCTGCAGGCCACCTATCCATGTGGAAGGCACTCTTAACCAATTTGGTATAAATCTATCCTTGGAGTTTTGATATACCCGTACATGCTGATTGTATTCCCTGAGGAATATAAGATAATGCAACATGTCACACAGAAGAAATCACAGTGTAAATATGCTTTAAAGTTACCCAACACAATGAAATATTGTATCACTGTAGTTATAATATGAGGTTTAAAATATAACTTTTAATTTATTAATTTAAAAGAAAAACAACTCCAAATACTACTTAATATCAATTGGGGAAGATGATACCAATATCAACTGACCCATAACCATAATATCCATTGTAGAAAGACTCATGATCGGGTGATTGTCTCATTCGTAGGTAGGCCTCTGTCTTGATGCTTTTCAATAAATCCAGGTAGCTAGAGAGAAGACCACCAAATAGGCATATATATATACACACAACCGTCCCTATTACATCTCTCATGATTCTGAGTATGTATAAGAGTAATCGCCCTGATAAGGGCGGACCCGCTACCTCTACTACCCCTGTAACATCCTACATTCACCTTATGGTCTAATCACAAATATAGAAGTAAAATACATACATATGGAGGGTTCTTCAGGGGAGACTGTATGAGTTAAATAATGGTCTATTCTACCAATATTGGAGTCTCTACAAAAAGTATATATTAAAATGTATCCTTTATTTTAGTTTTACAATTAATACTCTAGTAGAGTATTATTTATCATTGAGTGAATTGTGGGAGCGTTCTACGGTTTCTGACCATCTTGGGGTGCGCCCCTGCTATATCAATAACCCAATTGTTTGAGCCGTTTTAAATAATAAACTACCTGGATGTGAAGTAGTCAAGAACAAAAGGGAAAATAAGGTCCCTCAATGTGGACCTCAGTGTGTCTCAATGGACTGTCATAAATGATATCCTCCACCCATGTCACACAGCTAGAAATGTCTGACATTGGTTGGAAGAGCATGACCAAGACTTCCAGGTACTATCCTGCCCCCCTAATTCCCTAAACTTGAACCCAGTTGAGCATTTGTGGGAAGACCTAGATTGTCATGTTCCCACTATAGATCCTCCCCCAGGCACCCTCCAGCAGCTGTGGGATGCAGCCAGTATGGCTCCAGATGCCTGTGACAATCAGGGCATTATTAGCTGCTGTCCATGCTGCACATGGCGGTTACTTTGGATATTAGCTGGTGGTCGTAATAATATGTAAGGGTATGTTCACACAACGTAATTTTCTGCTTATTTTCACATGACGCTTATTTTACAAGTATATTTACGACGCGTATTTAGGAAGATTTCACTCTCGGAAATTTAAAGGGGTTGTCTCACTACATTGATTTATCTTACCTCCGTTTAATTTTTTAATTCACTGGCTCTACTTGCTACTACTGGCCTGCATTGACCAGCTGCTGAGGACACCAGTTCTGCAGCTATAGCGACCAGTGCTGGCAGCCTATCAGGAGAGATCAAACAGGTCTGTAGCTATAGCGACCAGTGCTGGCAGTCTATCAGGAGAGATCAAACAGGTCTGTAGCTATAGCGACCCCTGGCAGCCTCAGAGAGATAAACGGTCTTACTAAGCGCCCAGGCTGGCAGTCTATCAGGAAGATCAAACAGGTCTGTAGCTATAGCAACCTGGGGAGCTGACGCAGCCCATACAAGAGGGGATATCTAGGAATGGGAAAGGCCCATGTTAATGGACATATATTGCAAAGTGACTTGTTTTTGCAAGATCTTTAACATAATAAGCAATTCTTGTAGTGAGACAACTCCTTTAAGTGTCTGGTCAATTCTTGAGGTGTTTATGCAAGTGAAATCCCCATAGAAACAATGGTAGAGCGTTCTCCAGTTTGCAAAATATACACTTCATAATACACTGTATTTTGAAGCTCCTTTTGAAGTGTAACTTTACACTTCAAAATTACTTTGTGTGGACATACTCTAGCATTTCAGAGCCATAAGCTAGCTTTCATATATTGCAGGCAAGTCCGAGATAATACACCTACCTTTATTTGTATCATCTGGGCTGATATACATTATTACATTGTCCTAAGTTCATATATTAACAGTGTTGTTTGTCACATTATCAGGTGTAATATCGCTAAACATATTGCATGCCGTTTTATAAATTGCAGTGCTGGATGCCGGGGGCCGCATGACAGGCCTAACCTTTTGGTGCAATTAAGGATATTGATTACACTCCTTTTAAGAAAATATAAAACTGTAGGGGGGAGGAGAACACAGAGGATAATCCAGGAACCTTAGGTTATTAATTTCCTATTATATGTTTATTCTGCCAAGCTACAGGATAAAAAAAAGCCTCTGAAGGGCTAGAAAATTTGCGCTAATGCTTGTGCCATTTATTTTAATGAGAAGTATTTATTCTATTTGAGTTGCATTTGTAGATAGAACGCGCCGTCGGTTAATTCTATGCGCAGATTATCCTCCAATTTCATTTATCATCTTTTGCTTTAGACCTTTGCATTGTTAATGGCAGAAATATTGATGAGTGTCAATAGGACAGAGCTGCTGAAACGACAGATTGAAATCAATATGCTTTGTTAGAGAAGCGTTCTCATTGGAATAGCTGTGAGGCCATAGCTCACACTGTGCGGCGCATCTGCTCTCCCCGAGCCCAGGAAATACGGCCCTTGTGCTCGCACAGTCATTCACCTGTCATTCTACTTCCTCTATAGAGATATTGAAGAAGATTTATCAATTAATCCTAAATTACAAAGTGTGGTAAGAAAAGCCTGCTGCTGCCATCAATTGTATCCCTCCAATAACTGGGACTTTTCTGAGAGGAATACCTGTCTTGTGTTATTGGTATCGGTCCAAAATACTGTGTGGGTTTATTATGTAATAGAATTTTTACAAAGGTCTGGGATCCCTGTTTTTTTAATCTTTTCTTGTTAGGGCTCCTTTACGTTTAGTGTTTTTCTGTCTGAAAAAAACAAGAGTAAAAAAAGCTGTATTTTTTTTATATAAACTTTTTGAAGCATCTGTTTTTGAAAGAAAAATAGTGGGGCATATTTATCAAGGCAGAATTCTGGTGCAATTTGATAAAATAACGCAGCTTTATACACATTTTTGATTGTTTAGATGTTTTATCATACATGAAAAACTTTGAGACTCTTGGTTCACATATTTTGATCAAAGAGTTTAGTGCCACGCTTTCAACGGATCTCAAAACGGGCAGTCCACTATCTTACTTCATTTAGCAATCGCTCTCGCTGGTCAACGACCTCCATTATTCCCGAGAAAAAAATAAAGAGAGTAAAGATAGGAAGGCGCCCGATTTTGAGATCACGTTGAAAGTCGTGGGGAGCTTAAACTCTTTGATCAAATATGTGAACCCAGATCTAAAGTTTTTTCATGTAGATGATGCAAAATGTCTTAGGGTTTCCACGTGTTATTGCCCTAACTGTTTCTAGACGCCTCTGTATACCGTCCAAGGGGCATGGCCTCTGTATAAGGCAACGGCTTAGTGTGCAACGTCATGCGCCAATATTTTGGTGGAGTTAGTCGGATAAAGCAAGCCAACTTCGAAAAGATGGAAAGTTGGACTAGAGAATTCTAACATGCCAGATTGATCAACACTGTGATAAATGTGGCATGTTGTAAGACTGTCTAATCTAACTTAAAGGGGTTGTATCATTTCATTGACTGGTCTTCAGAATAATTGTACAGTGAATACAAGCAACTTTGGATTAGCAAAGCTGTCTTGTTATCACAGGATCCCTTATCTTCTGTTTCTGTTTACACTGATCTCCAGTCCTGGTCAGATCCCTTCTCCTTGCATTTCACTACCGTAGCTAGAAACCATTTACGTTCTGTTCAGCCCCCGGTCGGCTGTATTTACAGAGCTTGCAGTCCTGCCTCTCACTCAAAGTAAGGGACCGGCACATTTTCACTATGCACAGCCAGAAGAAACAGAATTACACGGCAGGGCATCTATAATCAGAAAACAGCACAACTGTGCGACTGTGCCTACACATAGAAGGAGCATTAGAGGCTGAGAGCATTTCACTCTGCACAGCTCTGGAGGAGTTTATACAAGACTGGATTTAATTGTAGCATGAATGCAAGCCTGTGGTATGTAAACAGCTCTTACATACTCTGCATAGGGGGAGACACAGTGACATGTGGAGGGGGGACACACACGGAGCCAGCATGAACAGTGAGAGGGGATGATGTCATCCCTTCTGTTAAGAAACACCAAGCTAGGAGGGGAAGAAACGCCCCTGAATTTCTGTAACTGAGAGGCTGTGAGAGCAGTGAAACAGGCTAACTGAAGAAGTGTAAGATCACATTTAACACTAAGGGCCACATGTATGAAAACTGTTGAGGTGTAAGACTTTTTGTTGCCCATAGCAACCAATCAGAGCGCCCCTTTCATTTCATATGGTGCTCTGAAAAAATGAAAGATGAACTCTGGTTGGTTGCTATGGGCAACACGGAAAGTCTAAGGCTATGTCCCCACGGCACTGGTTTGCGGCCAGTTTTCCAGACAGTTTGTGGTTTTGCAAACCGTCTGAAAAACTGGCAGCAGACTTTTACAAGGGGCGCTATGGAAAACCCATGCAGCAGTCCCCACAGCACAGGTTTTCCATCCGGCGGTTTTTAAGACTTCCGTCCGCCCGAAAAACATTCTACTTGTTCATTCTTCCGTCCGGTTTTCGGATGAAATATGAACAAGTGAAGGGGGGAGGGCTTTTCTCTGCTAATCGCTGAGAAAAGACCCCCCCTCCCCCCCACGGTCGTGTGCACGGCACAAAAAACAGACAAATACCGGTTGGATAAACCGACTGATATTTGTCCTGTGCCGTGTAAACGGACCGTTAGGGTATGTTCACACTACTGATTTTGATGCTGTTTTCGTAGTGTATCCGCTTCCAAAACAGTATCAAAAGAGCCTCCAAAACGCCCCCATTTCGATGTCATTGATTCCTATGTAAAACAGCGTTGTTGTTCACACACAATTAGGCTTTTATGCATGGTTTTGGCGTTTCTTTGGAAACTGTTTTGGGCACTGAAAAAGAAGTCCTGTCAATTCTTGGAGCATGGTCGGCGCTGAAAATCCCCATAGAAATCAATGGAAAGATTCAAAACCTCGGCGCGCTTTTGGAGCGTTTTTCATTGCATTTTTTTTCCTGGCGATTAATTTGTATGGGTGAAAATAGTGTTGAAAACCTTGTCCAAAAACGCTTCTAAAACCTGGTATATTCACACAGCGTGTTCAATACGTTTTTGGATCCGTTTTTAGATGCGTGTTTGGATCCGTGTTTCGGACCCAAGCATGCATCTAACAATGTGTAATTTACATTGCTCTGAATGTAAAAAACCATCAGCGTTCAGACGACGCGTGTTTGACATGTGTTTTTCGGATCTGTTCAAGGAATTAGGTCAATTCTTGATCTGTTTGACACAGCAGACGCCCTATGTAAAACTATAGGGTGCATTTCTGCTGTAGCCAAAACGTTTTACACAGCGCTTTTGGATGTGTTTTTCAGATCGAAAACGTATCCAAAACGCCGTGTGACCATACCCTTACACTAGGACAGTTTTCATGCAGGTGGCCCTAAGAGTTAGGGCTTGTTTACACAGCGTTTTTGGATCCGAAAATCACATCCAAAAACGCTGTGTCAATCAGATCCAACACGTATCCAACAGGCAACTGCATGTTTGGATGCGTGTTGGATGCAGCAGGATCACACCCTATAGATTTAAATAGGGCTCCTGCTGCGTCTTTCGGAGCAAGAATTGACATGACAATTCTAAGAACGGATCCAAAAGACGGAATTAAATATGCAACGGCAATCACTTGTCCGAGCGCTGATGCGTGCTTTACATTGCGAGCAGTGTAAAATCACGAATCTCATTGTTGGGTGCATGTTTGGGTACGTCTAGACCAGGGGTCCTCAAACTTTTTAGACTGAGGGCCAGTTCACGGTTCCTCAGACCATTGGAGGGCCGGAATAAGTTTTTTAAAAAAAATTTTACTTTTTTGGGTCGATACAATTACAGTGATACCCAATTTATTATTGGCCCAGCAGGTGTAGGTTTTTTTTAGGTCCCCCAGCAGGGTAGGTGAATTAGGTCCCCCGCAGGGTAGGTAAAAATTAGGTCCCCCAGCGGTAGGTGAATTAGGTCCCCCCGCAGACGTAGGTGGGAAATTTGGTCCCCAGCAGACGTAGGTGGAATTAGGTCCCCCAGCAGAGTAGGTGGAAAATTTGGTCCCCAGCAGACGTAGGTGGAATTGGTCCCCAGAGGTAGGTGGATTTAGGTCCCCCAGCAGGTAGGTGGAATTTTGGTCCCCCAGCAGGTAGGGGAATTTTGGTCCCCCAGCAGGTAGGGGATTAGGCCCCCAGCAGGGTAGGGGATTTTGGCCCCCCAGCAGGGTAGGGAGAATTAGGTCCCCCAGCAGGTAGGTGGGTTTAGGTCCCCAGCAGGGTAGGTGGAATTAGTCCCCCAGCAGGTGTAGGTGGTTTTAGGCCCCCCAGAGGGTGAGAAATTAAAAAAAAAAAAATGACACCCCCAAACTGCCTCGCTCCCGCTGCTGTCGCCTCCCGGTCTTTCTTTAAACAGTGTGACGTCACCACCCGCTCGCAGCAGAGCCAAGCCGCCCGTGTTTTGGGCTTGGGGGAAATCCTCCTGTGCCTCACCGGGGTACTCTGCGAGCGGAGAGCCCCTTGCTCTGTGCTCCGCAGAAGATCTTCGTAGTGCCCCGGCGGCGCACATACAGTTATCCGGAGCCGCTCCCATCACTGCGGAGGTCCTAAGGGGGACCTTCGGTTTTGACTTGGACCCTAACGACGGCGGGGGGGTTTATAGCGGCATCGCCGGGGACGACTGGGGGGTGGGGGAACTCTGCAGGGACGGGGGGGTGTTTAAAGGGGGCAGACATTTAAAATATTGGGAGGGGTGTGATGGCGGGGGCGGACATTTGCGTATATATTGTAAGGTCCCCCCTAAGCACCCCGTTGCTGCATGTGTCCCCCCCCCCCCCCCAAAGCTGGCCCCTGCTTCGCGTGGTCGCAATGGCTTTCTATTCCCTGCCCCCCGCCCACGGCCCTCCCATCATTTTTAAGGTGCTGTGGCCGGTGACTAGTATGTAGGCATGCAAGCACGGACAGCAGGGGCCGTTTATAGTGAGCGCCCCAGTGACTCAGAGGACTGCGACCTGCCACTGCCCCCGCGGTGTTTGTAAAGGGTCTGAGGGCGGCAGGTGGCAGCGGGGGGGGGGATAAAAAAACCTCGGGGTCGCATGTGGCCCGCGGGCCGTGTTTAGGACCCCGGTCTAGACGGATCGAAACATGCATCTAAGAACGTATGTTCACACGGACCCACACGCCGTGTGAACATACCCTTTCATAGTGATAAGCCTGCCCCAATGTTTTTTTTTTTCCTTCTACCTCATGATTTGTAATGGGGGAAAATGCCACAATCTGGCAAGAAATGCACTTTTTTGGGGGGCAGGAAAGGAAGCAGTGGACGTCTGTGGAGATAAGAATGACTCAAACTGCCAATGACCAACGAAAAAAGCAATATCAAGGTATTTTATATTCCCTTTTAATCGCTGAAACGGAGCTACAGTTTTTTCAGAAACGCATTTAAAAATGCATTCCTTTTTGCAAAAACTGAATATATTAGGCTATCTTTATACAGTTTCACAGGAGAAACTTGTTTTTTGCACATTTTTTATGAATTTTTAATATAGCGCTCTGAAAAAACGAAAGATGAGCTGATTGGTTGCTCTGGGCAACAAGGAAAGGCTTAGGGTATGTTCACATGACTATCTTTATACAGTTTCACAGGAGAAATGTATTTTTTGCACATTTTTATTCATTTTATGCATTTTTTTTTACTTTGGGTTTATTTGTAGCACAGACAATTCCATCTTATTTGATAGTTTGTTTTTTGATTTGTCAGAATACACACCGAACTACACTTATTTTGGTGCATTTCTTGCAACCCCCATTGATTTTCCATTGTAGTGCACATATTGCACATCAAGACATGCATTTAATTTTTTTTCTCTTATACACGTTGCATAATGCATCAAATGACACGGAAAAACTCACTTTGTATACTAATGGTGAATATTCCCAAAGGAAACAATAAAACGCTTTTGATGCAATTTTGCATTCTGGTGCACAAAGCTTTTATGTAACGGTGTTTTATGTGCTCGTGAAAAGCACAGTGTGAACCCTGCCTTATTGCATTTTCCATCAGAGATTTTTTCAGCCTATACCTCCAACTCCAAAATAAAGATGTGGCAGCCCAGTGGAGGCCAGAACGTTACTCTTATCTTCAATCAGGTGAATAGATCCCTATGGGTATGTTTGACCAAAGCGCTATGAGCGCACATGGACACTACAGAACAGAGTGAACGAACGTGTCTCTATAGACTGGTGGATAACAGTACAATACATATGGATGGGGATTTAAAAACACCATCCACATATAGTGGACATTTTCTGTGCAGAAAAACAAGCATGCTAAGGATCTTTACTACAGATTTTAGCTGTTCAATGCATAGAGGGGAAATCTTCCTTGAATCTGCAGCAAATTCTGCCAGACACATGCAGGTTTTGCTGTGGAGTCACTGAGGTTTATGGCCATGTCTGAATATGTCCATATAGAGCGCCAAGCCCCCATTCACACAGAAATGGCCAGTACATTTGGCTGCTTTCAGCCACCGGCTCACTGTGTACTGGTTCATACAATTTCATTAAAACCTGTAATTGGCAGTAAATGGATGCAATACTGAAAACACTGGGGAAGAGTTACCATAGTGTTTCCACCAGAAATCTGTTGAAAATGCACCAAAATGTGCATTTAGTTTTAGTAAATGTATTTGTTTAAGGCAAGGTTCACATGGCTTATTCAAGCCGTAATTGCGAGCCGGATTTCGCACGCAATTATGGCTTGAATAAGGGGCGGGGCGGGGGCGCGGCGTCCGAGCCATAAATAAAGTGCATTTCACTTTCTCCCCCCGCGGCGGATTCGCTGAGCGGGGAGGAGCGACGGAATCCACTGTTCTCTATGAGAACTGTGGATTACCGTAGTTACTGTGACGGATTGGCGCCGTACTGCAGTGCAAATACGGCGGGAAGTACGGCTCCAATCCGTGCACAAATAAGCCATGTGAACACGGCCTAAGACACCTTTGGGCCTTAGTCAACAAGGGGGTGTGGCATAACTGACAATGAGGGTGGCTTTTTGGGAAGGGGACGTGCCCTAAAGTGTGACAAGGTGTGCCAAAATTCTGGCATAGAACTTTGGTGCAAAGTAAGCAAACTAATAGTTGGTCTTGAGGTATCAAACAGTGTGAGACACTGTGATATATTTGGTGCATTCTTAGGCTATGTTCACACGGCTTAACTGCGGGGCGTAATTTCGCCCCGCAATTACGCCGTGGGGGCGGTAGCGGGAGCGGTGGGGCTGGCACTTCGCCGGCCATAGACGTCATGTAGCGGCGCGTATACGCCGCTAGAAAGTGACCTGTCATATTCATTCACCCCTCGGCGGATTCGCCAGTCGGGGAGAGGAGACGTTAACATTAGTTCTCCATGAAAACTGTGCATTACGTAGTTACTGGAGGAAATTTGAGCCGTAATTGGCGCACTCTGGCACGTAATTACAGACTGAATTACGTCCCAGAATAAGCCGTGTGAACATGGCCTTAGGCTGTTTTGACTCCCTGGGGTTAAGGGTATGTTCACACGATTATTATGTGGGCGTACAGTGCATGCTGCTATAAGCCCAAAGCGTCAGAGGGAGGCGCTGCCTAGCACGTACCACTAAAGCCTCTCACTGACTGTCATTCATCCCGGCGCGTTATCGTCGGAAAGAATTGACATGTTAGTTCTCTCCCCGGGACTGTATTGTGTGTCGGGGGAAAGAGCAGGTAATCACAGCTCTCAATGAGAGCTATGAATAACCATAATGTCGGACCATACTTTGGGCATATTGAAGCGCAATTACGCGTCGAAGTACGGACTGACATTACGCAGTGTGAACATACCCTAAACAACCGCATCAAAATCCTCATGAGATCCCTGTAACGCACCGGAGTAGTGGATGCGCGGGGCCACTGCAAGCGGTGGTACAGGACACGTCAGGGAGCAGAGTCTAAGTGGGTTAAGGTTTTCACCAGAGCCCGCCGCAAGGCGGGATGGACTTGCCGTGGCAGGATTCCACCAGGTCGTTACCCCTGATGCGCCTTGCTTGCGGTGGTAGCCGAGGTGCAACGCAGTACCGGAACAGTAGACAAAACTCGTAGTCGGGGATGGGCCAGAAGGTCAGGGCAGGCGGCAAAGAATCTTGGTCGAGGAACGTAAGCTGACGGGACTGGTACACGGAAATGGCTTCCTCGCATAGGATATGGGCACTATGGATTTGGCGAGGCCTTCAGGTAGGTGGAGCATTATATAGGGTCAGTGGCCGGCAATAACCAATTACCGGCACGCTGGCCCTTTAAATCAGAGAGAGCCGGCGCGCGCGAACCCAAAGGAGTGGGGTATGGTAAGGCCAGGTAAGGAATTGCGCCTGAGGGAGCGAGTGCGCCCGCGGACTGACATGCGGACCGTGGCAACGCTCGCTCAGTGCGCACGGCGGTACACCGGGGAATAAGTGCGCCTGCAGCCCGAACTGCGGCTCCACTCGTGACAATCCCATTCACTTGGATATGTAATCTACGCTCACACTGTGAACTACGGTATGGATTTTTTCCACCACGGTTTTCAAATTAGCCGGAGGGGGTGTAGACATTTCGATTTCTTGATACAAAATCTGATCGGTTTCTGCTTTGGTCCACTGTAACAGGGATTACCCCAAAATAAATGGGGCTAAACTGCATATTGGTGGAAAAAAACTGCCGCTGGAAAGTTAGAATCCATGGCAGAATTTTAAAGGTAAATTTCTGCCATGGATTCCGTATCTGATTTTTCCATTTAGATAAACTCAATGTGTGAATAAACCATTGGGTTCACACTTCGTTCTTCTCTACGTTGCAGGTATCCATCGAGGGGTAAAGGGTACGCTGACGGATATAGTGACGTAGCTGTGGTCGGCCCATAGACCTTATTAGAACACCGTAGAATAAAGTAGTTCTGTTTTGGACTACTTTGTTCTATTAATATCTATCGGCTGACCACGGCTACGTTGTGGAATCCCATCAGGATACTTTTCCCACCAATACTCCAGTGTATACGTGCACTATGGAGAAAAAGAAAGTGTGAATACAGCCTAAGGCTAGGTCCACATGTGTCGGTGGTTCCCTTTGGTATCTCTGTTGCAGATTCCTTTAAAAATTGTGAAAAAAAATGCCGCAGCATATGACACTATGTTTGCATTAAAAGGGGATTTCTCATTGTTATGTTATACAGATGGCTTTAAATTCACACTGCCTGGCCAGGCTGTGGAGGGTTCTGTAGCAGTGATTGGTATATTTAGCTCCTCTATAACTACCTAAGTGTTAGGCGAAGTCCACACAGCTTATTGCCGGCGTAATTGTGGGGACGGATTTCACCCGCAATTACGCCGGCTGCCGTGCGGCGGGGGCGGGGACCGGCAGATCGCCGGCCCCATAGACATTCATTATTCACGGCGCGTATCCCGCCAGGATAATGTGCATTTCACTTTCTCCCCCCTCGGCGTATTCACCGAGCGGGGAGGAGAGACGGAATCCATAGTTCTCTATGAGAACTATGGATTATCGTAATGCCTGGCACTGATCTCTGCCGTACTGCAGCGCAGTACGGCGCGAAATATGGCTGAAATCTGTGCCAGAAAGAAGCCGTGTGAACGAGGCCTTACAGTGACATAAATGCTCACTCTGAGGAGTGAAAACAATTTCTTATCAAAAGCAAACAAGTTCGACCATGGTGACATAACTCCCTGCTCTTTGTCTAGTCTGGAAGGGAGGTATGGACAGTAACCTAGAGACAGTTGTATGCAATCAGAGCAGATAAATCTCTCTTATCTCCTGACCATGGCAACATCAAAAGAGCAATGCATTTAGTGAAAATTTTCATTTACCTTTCCCTTCATGTTGAAAGCAAATCATTGTAGTGAGAAAACCCCTTAAAAGGGACTGATCGCGTGACTGAAACCTGATAGAGCCCAGTGGAGTTCAGTGAGAACCATTGATGTCCATCATATATTGGATTGTGCCAATACCTGTGCCGGCTTGTTGATGAAGGCCCTAAATGGAACCTCTATGCAAATTTAAACCAGGCTTTAGACTACCTTTCTTAGGATATGTTCAGACGGCTCATTCACGCCGTAATTACGGGACGGATTTCACCCGCAATTACGGCGTTTGCTCCGGGGCGGGGTGAGAGGGCCATCAGCTGGCCGGCCCCATAGACATTCATTATCCACGGCGCGTATCACGGCGCAATAATTGACATGTCACTTTCTCCCCGCTCGCCGTATTTCGCGAGGGGGGAGAGGAGACGGAATCCATAGTTCTCTGAGAACTGTGGATTACCGTGATGACTGGGACGGATTTCAGCCGTATTTCCCGCAGTACAGCGTGAAATATTGAACGAAATCCGTCCCAAAATAAGCCGTGTGAACATAGCCTTAGGCTACACAGCACTGGATTCTCTTTGGAATTTCTGCAAATTTAGTATTTAGAAACCGCTGAAAATCCAACTGTCCCAGTGCTCGGCTTCTTTCAAGTCGGTGTTAAAGTTCGGCAGATTTTCAAACTTGTCTGATCTTCCGCAGGATTGCCATCGGATTCCTGTACATGTCTGGGGCTGACGGAAAATTTGAAGACCGAGCACGGTTTTTAGCGTACATCTGCGCCACAAACCACTGTCCAGCAATGTTACAATACCGTTAGATTTTGGATGGCATTTTAATATTGCTATGTAGACATAGCCTTGGCTTATAATGTTTAACTTTAGACCGGAATAGTAAATGTGGCCCAATGTGTTAGCTCTGGAGGCTCAGGATGTTATATCAGGACCTTAGAACGGTCAGCAGTCCCAACTATATTCAGGACTCAGTGAGACAACATGGTAGTGCTTATTGGGGGGTACATGAGTATTTTATATCTGCATATGCATAGTTGTCTTTTTATTATAGTGTAGCTATAAAAGTTTTTCAGAAGTTATGCTTGAAATGCAAACTAAGAAAATAACATTATTACCAATTCACAAGTAAAAAACAAAGGATAATCCTCACCTTCCCCAACCACACCAAACAAATGTAATGAATAATCCCTTAGACCACCATAATCCCTGCACTCTCACAGCCTACATTTCACAGGTTGTATGTATACAGTGTGTAGGATACAAGTCCTTTTCTGCTGTCAGATTTCAAACCCCTTTGTAATTGTGATGGGATCTTCATCCCGTGCTCTACCTGTTGTATCTGCTAGACACATCTGCTGCAGACCTCTCCCTGCCCTCCAGTGATCTCCCCGAGGGACGCCTCATTACGGTGTATAAGGCTGATTTCCCCTGATGAGTGCTGCCACTGACCAGTACCGCTAGATTTCAGGTGCTGTCAGTAGGATTGTATGCCCATCAGGCTGTATTAGAGATGACAGCTCATGGGTAGTAGTCACAGTTACTGGATGATTGGAGTGGATTGGGAGGGAGGGGGTCACTGGCAGCAATTTTCAGCAGGGTTTTAATCCATTTTGTGCAGTAAAGGATTATGGCGTGCTGATGAAACACATAGGAGACGGCCGTGATTGCATTCAGTTCAGTGATGATGGAAATGTACTTGTAATGTGCAGCAGGACATGCTTTTTATAGTGACACACTGGTGGGAGGACAGAGGTGTCCTTACCCTGTACTGATTAATAGTGATGACTTGTATACCTTTATCATATACAGGTAACACCATGGCCCCACTGATAATACAGCCTATTGTTTGTGCTTCCAAAAATCTAAATCCATCCATTGTCATTCCTTGTGTTTGACAGATAATCCTATAATGGACTCTTAATGCTTCTAATACAAAAAAGCCAAAAATGACAAGCACCTCCAAACAATATGAAATATATAGCACAGGTGCACGCCGCCATGGCTGCAATACAAATGCAGAGACATGATCACACAGCAACTCAGACTCTGACTGGCCTACAGGAGGGCAGGTAAGTCATTGAGAATTGCAGGCCTTGGGAGAAAGAGGCAGAGTGCAAGGGTCATGTGCACAATGTGCAGTCATGTACAGTAACTGTAGGGTGGGCCCCAACATGAAATCCACTGGTGGGTCACAAGAATCAACTCCACTTGTGGGCCCCAGGCAATCCAGTTTGACACTGCAGAAATGCACTAAGACATGGATAAACACTCAATAGTCGAATTATTTTAAACTGCATTACTGTAATATCTAGTATACATGAAAATTGGAGGCTTTTAGTGCACATTTTGATCAAACTATGAAAGCCCACCCACCAGCGGCAAAATTACCTCAGAGTAGAGTATAGCTGGGACTGAAGGGCCTGAAGCATATGGCCCTCTATGCACCAAGAGGGGAGAGTCTGGATAGTATACTGGGGTCCACATCTGAACTCAGGTCACCTTGCTGCTGGGGGTTTTGCCAAGAAGTGACTTCCTTACCTCTTAATCTGCTCAGAAGAGACTATAGACAAAGCACGAAGCCTCACAGAGGAGAGAGGGGAGGGGGGGGGGGGGCTGAGACAAAGCCAGGAAGCAGGGAGCGTGTGCATGTTCACTGAAATAATTACATTACAACCAGTGGATTCTATATACAAAAGACACAGGGCTGATTCACTGCTTTTTCTCCACAGTCCCTTGCCAGCTCCTTCATGTTCCTTGTCATCAGATAAGTGCAGACAAGCCAAGGGCAGCTTGTCTAATGTAAACTTTTAAGTAACTAAGGGCAATCTAAGGAAGGCTGTAGCTCTCAGAGGCTTCACTTTTTGTAATCACATATATTTAGAAAAGTGATTAAATACCCGTTTTGGAGGATCCCACGTCAACATTACATCGTGGCAAAACCCCTTTAATGCTGCTATTTTGGAAAGTACTATAAACAATAAGAAAAAGGCAACTGTGGCTTTGCCTTTATGATTTGATGTCCTCGTTAGGGAATGGTCACACATGGCAGCCATATTTTGCTTACTTTGCATGCTTTTTTTCTGTGGAGTTTTTGTAGCATTTTAGCAACAATGTGTATATTTGTACATGGGATTTTTAACATGTGATTTGCAATTTGTGTGATGCTACAAAAAGCACAAAACACGTGCATTTTTTTGGTGCAGAAAAAAACAACATGCAAAGCAGGCAAAGGGCAAAATAAGCTTCTAAGAAAGAAAGCAATGACTGTAGTGCATTTTATATTTGCTCAACCCAAGATCGGCACCAGCAGTCACTTGTATATCTCTCACTCAGGATAGCCGAAACTCAAACGGTCTCGTAGGTGCTCATCAGGAACAGAAATTTCCGTAATAATTCAAGTATAGAAGAAATAGATTGCGGCACTTACCGATCAAATTTTAGCATAGCTTTATTCCAAAAATAAAACTATACTTGCCAACCCTCCCGGTTTTGGCGAGTCACTCCCAGTAATGGGGGCCTTGTCCCGCCCTCCCGCTTGGGTGGCTGAAGAGATGCCGGAGGTTATCTGTGTAAAGAGGCATCGGGGGGCATCTACCTGGGGGCATAAAGGGGGCATCTACCTGGTTAATGGGGGCATCTACCTGGTTAATGGGGGCATCTGCCTGGCTCATGGGGGCATCTGCCTGGCTTTTGGGGGCATCTACCTGGCTACGGGGTTCAAATAGGGCACCGAGATACCTACTTATCCGGGCACAGTTTGGCAGTATCTCCCAGCTCTCCTGGATGCTGAATAGACCATCCAACAGTCTAGGGAAGCTGGGTGACGCCAAAACCCTAATTTAGCTTCCTTCCAGAGCCATTACAAAGTTAGGTGGAGTGGGGTGTGGCTTTTCAAAGGGGCGTGGCTCACATGCAAGATGGGCGGGGACATGCAAATCTTTAGCAAGGCACACTAAGCGCACCGTCGCTTAAGATCTCCTACTTTCTTACTTTCAAAAGTTGGCATGTATGAATAAAACCAGAGAAGGTGGAGATAGGGCAAACAAGCCTACGATCGTTTCACGTGCGTACGCGCTTCGTCAAGGCATTTTAGATTTGCCTATTGACTTCTAGCTAATTTCTGGCCGCTGCAATTTTGGTAGCGGAAAAAAGTGTGAAAATAGCACAATGCGTGAAACTAAAAGGGGTTTTCTGGGACATAAATATTGATGGCCTATCCTTAGTTAAGGCCGTTTTGGTTAAGAGGATTCTACACCCCCTCAGACTCCCATCTGGAATATAGCTTCCACTTCATTGTTTACGTGTGTATAACAGCTTGTCCAGATGCACCGGCTTCTAGTGGAGCTGATCTGCAGTGCCAGGCAAAGCCACGCTCGTGTGTACGAAGCTGTGTGTGCAAATAATAAAGGTGCTGTGGAGCCACACAATAGATTACACTGATATCCCTGCAGACTCCATGTATTCAGTACCACAATCAGTGTTCCTCCTTTAATCCTCATCCTTTCATTTTAAATGCACTTGCAGACTAATCAAAAAAGTACTCACAGGGAACCATGGGTAGTCATTAGACAAGCCTTCTGAATGGGGCTAAACTGCTTCCAGAACCATCGGAAATCCCAACGTATCACCGAGGATTTCTGCCGTGGATTCACAAGATACATTTTTCTGACTGTTGTGGAGCTCTTCTCCTACTGATCAATGGGATTTCCAGGGGGTTGGACCCACTCTGATCAAATATTGAGTATCTCTCCATACAGACGTTCAATATGGCACGTGTAGGGTGAATGCGCATGCGATGGATTGTGCTGTGGAATTTGATGCTAAATTTGTTTCACTGTGCATTTTTGTAGCATGAGAAAAATAGAAAAATCTGCACCAAAATCTGTTATGTGTATATTCAACATTTTGTCTGGCTTCACACAATGTTTTTTCCCGTGCTTTTTGATGTACAAAATTCAAGGTTTTTTTTCACAATTACAGGTAATAATGTGGGGAAAAAAACAACTTGACATTAGGGCCTCATGTATTAAGTCAGTCTAGGTCTTAGACTTTCTTTGTTGCCCATAGCAACCAACCACAGCTCCCCTTTTATTTTTTCAGAGCATTATATGAATTGAAAGGGAACATTGATTGGATGCTATGGGCAACAAAGAAAGTCTTAGATCTAGACAGTTTTCATGCAAGACCTTATGGTCCCATTGAATTTAATAGAAGAGCGCCTCAGGCACACATCTGTGCACTCATTTGATGCTTTATGCTTTGTGCAAAAAAAACCCCCCACAAGAGTACAGAACCATTACTAGTGTGCAAAAGCTCATTAAGACACACGATGAACAAGTTCTGCACCAAAAGACAATTGACTTGAAGAAAACATGTAACAAGAATCCTAACTACTAACTGTAGTGATGACCTGATGTAGCCATGGCGTTTCCCCATGGCTATATCAGGTCATCACTACAGTATCTGTGGTTAACTTGCAAGGCCTCGTTCACACGGCTTATTTCGGCGCGGATTGGAGCCGTACTGCGCACTGGATTTGCGCTTTAGTACGGCTCCAATCCGTCGCAGTCATTACGGTAATCCACAGTTCTCATAGAGAACAGTTGATTCCATCGCTCAACCCCGCTCGGCGAATCCGCCGGGCGGGGAGAAAGTGACATGCACATTATCCAGGCGCAATACGCTCCATGGATAATGCAAGTCTATGGGGCCGGCGAGCAGCTCCGCCGTCCCGCACCCGGCCCGCCCCTTATTCAAGCCGTATTGCGGCCGGGATCCGGCCCGCAATTACGGCTTGAATAAGCCGTGTGAACACGGCCTTATTATCACCACATATTTGTGCTTCTTTCTGTGTCTGCTGATGAACCAGTTGGGGAAACCCGTCAGAACATTAAGAATTATTTGCCACCCATTGTTGTACTTTCATGATATACTAGGAAAAGCCACCGAGAGGCAAGGTCGCCCTTATCGGGGCAGGTGTCCTTCCTTAGAAAGGATTGTTAGTAGGTCTTCATATCTATTTAGATGTTTGTCCTACTTATAATCCAAACCATGGATTAGGTGCTTTTGGAAAGAGTCTATCTCCCATCAAAACTGTGAGTGCATTATATCTGTTAAAGGGGTTGTCTCGCTACAAAGAATAGCTTTCAAATTGTAGGGAACACAAAATAAAGAAATTTTCCAAATATATTGCTTTGTTCATCTGTTTTCCCTAAGGAGATACAAGTGAATTTATGACCTCCCTGGCTATTTCAGTTCCCTCAGTAACCAACCTGTAAACAATTCTCCCCCCTGCTGTTTGTTCTATGTGATAGCAGTGAGTGAGTCATCACACAGGTCACTGCAGTGTCTGTGCTGCTGGGCAGTAAAAAGCTTGATTTATGTAAAATAAACAGAACTGTAATTAGGGCTTTTGTTTGAGGGATCAGATAAAGCCTTCTGTGAGCAGTTTGAGAAGCTTCTGAGCTAATCTGATCTAATTAGCAACTGAAAGCACAGTGTTGAATACAAGCACAGAGCTGTATGCAAATTAGTCAGTCTGAACCAGGAAGTGACAGAGTATTTCATTCATGCAGCCTATGAAACTCTGTAGGGAGACAACTCCTTTAAGTACAGAATATTTATGACATCAGTACGGAGTTGTCAGAAATATAAGGAGATATATATTTGAATACATCACTTCAATGTATGTGATGGACTATCTTCTGCTAACCCTAGAATAACATTTATCATTATGGAGCTGTGGTGATTTAATATATAGTGTTATTTTTGTCACAGATATTGTGAAGTAAAATTTTAATGTATATTAATAAAAGTTAGATATTTTATACTCGGGACATTTTTTATATTAGAAACCTATTTAACCCTTTCCTGGATGTTTTCTATAAATTGAAGATGGGTCATTAGGGGGCTGTTTCTTTACACGGTCCTACCCAATGTCCAGAAGTGATGGCGTTCCATTCATCACCTCTTACTGCTATATACAATATAGAAGTGCTGGCCTCCAAAATAGTGCGCATGCCCAGCTGGACGGCCCGATGTAGTTGCCCTCTCTAGTGTGATGTTTCATTTGGGGACAGTGGTAAGCGGCTACAGTATAGAAGCGTCGAACTCCAGACTAGTGCACATACCCAGAAAAATAATTAAAGGGGTTGTCTCACTACATTGATTCATCTCACCTCAGTCCTGTTTTCTTGGTTTCAATTTGAATTCAGGGGCGTGTTTAATGGCTTCTACTAGTCTGCAGTAGAAGCCGGGTCTGTAGCTATAGCAACCAGAGCTGACAGCCTATCAGGAGTGATGGAACAGGACTGTATCTATAGCGACCTGAGGAGCTGATGCAGCCCATACAAGAGGGGATATCTCAGAATAGGTAGGACACTGTTAATGGAAACATATTGCAAAGTGACTTGTTTTTGCAAAATCATTAACATAAAAAGTGATCCTTGCAGTGAGACAACCCCTTTAACTGCTACTATACTGTAGCCTCCCACTGCCCTATCTGAACAAAACGTCACACTATACAAGGTAATGTGACCATGCATTTGGACAGGACAATGGGTGGATAAACTATAGAAGCGACAGTAGATCATTATCTACTGGGTATGTGCTCTAGTCTGGAGACCGGCACTTATATAGTGTATACATCAGTAATGGTTGATTAATGGAACATCATCTCTTAACATTGACAATAACGTTTAAACACATAATGTAACGTATCGATCTGTTCAATGAAGAATTGGTCTTTACGTAATAAGCTTAATGAAATTAAAAATAATGACCTTGACAACCCCTTTAATACTGCTGTAAACTTAGAATAGACAACATTAAAATACGGCAGATTTATCAAGTGTATAATAAATCTGGCACATGTCTAAGTTGACACCGTCTATTAGTTGGCTCAGTTTGGGTATGTTCACACGGCTTAACTGTGGGGCGTACAGTACACCCCACAATTAAGCCGGGTCTTCGGGAGATGCGCTGATCGGCGCATACTCCCGCGGCGAGGGAGGGGGACAGCAGCGCGCCGGCCCCCAGACATGCATTACTTGCGGCGCGAAAGCGCAGTGAATAAATACATGTCAATTATCTCTCCGCGCCTACAATATGATCTTATTGTACGCCCGGGGAGAGGAGGCGTAATCCATAGTTCTCTATGAGAACTGTGGATTACCGTAATGATTGGGGCGCATTTGGCTCGTTTTAGAGTGCAGTACGCTGTAAATACGTGGCGAAATGCGCCCCAAAATAAGCCGTGTGAACATACCCTCTGTGTCCAAATTTTACCACATTAAGACAAGGACCACAAGGGCCCTTTTGTCGGACATGGCACAAAAGTGTCTAAAAACTGTTTTAAGACACACAATAAATGTTACTGAACGCGTATATGCCAGTATTTTGGTGAAAATTATGACAATTTCTGGTGAATTACAAAAATAAATGTTCCCCAGTGTTCACAGAATTTAAAGTAGATCAATTTCCGTATTCGAAAAACCCTATTGGGCTGGGGCAACTTGGCAATGATGGGTTTTGTGCAGTAAATATTAAGGTATTACTGGTGTTCTCATTATTCCTCAGACTTTTGCTCTTTACTGGTGGTTGACTTATATGGTTCCTATTTTGTTAGACTTAGTGGTACCAATATTCTATAGGTCTTAGTTTTGGAATATTTGTATACCTACATTTGTGGCATTTATTGGATTTTGGTTCATTCTTAAGTGTTCTATTGACCATATGTCATTTTCATGATCACATTGATTATCAGTGTACATTCATTACTTGTTTGCACCTTATATGTCGTCTTATCATGTTTCGACATGTCTTGGTTTTTAATTGTGGAAATAGTTATGTTTCAGTTTTTTGTGTACTACCCTTTGGTTATTTGTAGTCGTACGCCTTGTTCTTTTTTTGTCCTCATTTATCCTTGAGGCATTCAGATAGCACTCTTTATTCATTTTGAGTGCCCGTCTATTTCCCTTTTGTTGCTTTCACCACCAGCTATCACAGTTTAGCCCTCACCCGAATGTCTAGATGTTTTCAGATGTCGGTATGCACTGATGGTGTGCTAAAAGGTAACATCAGAAATTTCTGACAATGTTCTGTGCATGTGTTATCCATCTATATTGTACTTCTAGATACCTGGTGGATGAAAACTGTGTAGAAAAAAATCCTCTTAAATTCACCATGAACCTGACACCTCCAGCAGCATAATTTGGATTCAATCTAAGGCTATGTTCACACGGGTTAACTGCGGGACGTAATTACGCTGCACTGAAATCCGGGAGGAGGATCTGTTACGGCATTTCTAGGCGCATTACAGCTGGAACAGGTAGACCACTTTCAAAGTGGTGCTAGAATGCGCCTGATTTATGATCCTCTGGATCAACACCTTAGCACAACAGGCTGAACTAGATGGACGACTTGTCTTTTTTAGCCTTACAAACTATGAAACTATGACCCGCTGTAGGAAGGTGGGAGGTGAAGTTGTGGGAGGGGGTGGCGGGCTAACCATAGGGCCTGTAGCTTTATTAAAATGAATATGTATATTAGATACAGAGGAGAAGTGGTTTATGGGAAGAGACTAAGACAATAGTGTACAGTACAATGGGGTATGTATTCCCAATGAATATGCATATTAGACATAGAGGAGAAAAGGTTCATGGGAAGTGATATAGCTAGTAGTGTGCTGTAAAATGTAACACCTATTCTGCTTAGTCCATTCTAGCTGAGCCACGCAGACACAATGATATGAGAAATTGGACGGAAGTCTATCACAGCCAGGGCAGATATCTCCATTGGTACAGTACACGGGTGGCATGGTAAGATAGGGCGAAAGCCCGCTATGGAGATGGTGAACTTGTCTGACGAATGTTGTTTATAAGAACATAGTGGCAGCAGCACATATTATTAGTGTGTGTGCAGGAGAGTAATGGGGGAATGGGTTTTGTTGATTCTCTAATTGGCTAATTGGTGAGCACCTGAATAGGGTGTGTACCTAACATGATATAAAAGGAAATGAGCTTAGACCACATGGGACTGGACCTCTAACCCCTGATGAAGCCACGTTAGCTGGTGAAACATGTTGGGGAGGTCAGACATGACATTTTAAACTGTGATTTCTCACCTCTGTCTACAAGTGTCACCTGCTGCAGAGGGTATCACAAGGAAACCTTATATGTTTTATGTCCATTAGATTAGGGATGACTGCCCAAGTAGGATGCTTGGGATCCCTTACTGGAGTTAGTAAATCACTGTATATATGAGGTTTTCCTGTTAATAGGTGGTGTTCCACCAGACTTGATGATAGAAAAGGAGTTATTCCTTCAGAAGTAGAAAGGGATATATTGAGAGGTTAGAAGTCAGGTTTTTAAATAGTGTGTATAGAGGTTAAGTGTAGTGCACGAATTACGGCTGGAATACGTCCCAGTCATTACTGTAATCTATACGTCTCCTCTCCCTGCTCGGCGAATACGCCGCGGGGGGAGAGAAGTGACATGTGACTTACTAGCGCCGTATACGCGCCGCGGGTAATGAAAGTCTATGGGCCGGCGAGGTGCCGGCCCCCCCGCTCCCGCCCCGCCCCGGTCCACACGGCGTAATTGCGGGGCGTAATTACGCCCCGCAAATAAGCCGTGTGAACATAGCCTTGCTGCAGTCCTGTGCAAAATTACAGAGGACATATTGTGATCTCACCAAATAAACATAGCTCTGCTGCACTTCTAACAGCTTTATGTAGCCAGCCTCAGAAAATGACAGCTCTATATGTTGCAGCCTACAGCTAGTGCTTTCATTTGTCACCTGTTTGAACTGTTGGCCTGGACGCGTTTTATTAGTGAGGTGTCCTTCATTGGGCTTGCTGTGTGCTTAAATTGGCTTTAAGGCTAAAAGGCTGTGAGGCTTCAATAAATGAAAGCTGTGATTTATAGGTGGCTAAAAAGCAACATTTACAGTGATTGAGGCGGCCTCCCTTTCTTTCGATTAGGCGTCTCCTCCCTGGGGTTTTCTTGTAGAAGAGCCATACATCACCAGCGGCGTTTATTACTAAAGTTGATTACATTTCCAAAGGTAGTGGGCAACGTGATGTCATGGAGCAGCCAGTAAATGCATCTCTACATGATGGCATCACTTCTTTGTCCGCGCTGCTTTTCTTTGGTGGTTTTATTAGTCCTATCTCAACCAGCATTGGCCTGTTTATCTCTGGACAGAACAAGGTATCTTCTCCATGAGGTTATCGGAGAGTCAATGTGCATGCTCAATGCGTCGCTTTAATTGTTCTCTTGTTTCGATTTTCTCATTAAAACAAAGGTCATTTTCAGGAAAGCTTCTATGTGAAGAAAGTTGTAGATGTGGCTCATGTGTCATTTTGATCTACATTAAGCAAAATTTATGGCCTCAATTTTTTTTGGGAATGGTCGCTCTCCAAATTTGTTCTCGTATTCCTTTGAGTTTAAGGTGCAATGAAAGGTTTATGACCTGGCCCTCGATAAAGCTCCATGCACAACCCCTTTTACCTGGAGTCTTGCATCTCGTCTTTCCTCCCTAAATTATATTTGTTGGTGCTGACAGCCATAAGGTTATCTTCCAGCTGGCCAGCTACCTTAGCAGGCTCCTCATGAGCAACTCCATTCACGAAGTAGTTCATCCACTGGTTACCGTCTGCATTTAATGTAATAAGGGACTTTTTTGGGGGGAGGAGGCGGGGGGGTTATTTCCTATACTGATTCTTAGGCAGCCCATGTCACAGTCACTTGGGTTGTCATGTCCACCTTATGCTTTAGCCAAGGCCCGATGGCTCATTTAGCATTACTGTGGATTAAGTATGCCACCATAAAATCATGATTATCAGCAACACCAGTAAGTTTCAATGCCCCTTTTAATAAAAATGTGCCTTCTTTAAAGGGGTTGTCTCACTACTAGTCAAAAAAAAACGTTTGGTTTTGCACATGAAAAAACTTTGTTTAAAAAAAGGGCACAAATGCACATGGTGTGGCAACATACTATAGTCATTCAATTCAAAAAAAGTGGCACATCATGGACTAAAGAAACTATCAAAAAGGAATAGGAACTTTGGAAAAGCATTACTGCTTTAAATAGGATATATGGAAAAAATGAGGTTCTTTGTCCCACTTTGGCCAGAAACTGCTTAAGCCCACTTCCGAAACTTCACCCGGGGCTCAGGCAAGTGGGTCCTTCGCTAAGTTTTCCTCTATTGGGTCCTATTCAGACCAGCACACTTCAGGGAGGGGTAAGGAGTGGTGGCTGACTCCATTTTGGGGTTTTTTTACTCCCCACTTTCTCAGGTTTTAAATCAGTGCAGTGTGCTTTGAAGCAGGTCTCTTCGCTCCCTGAAGTGTGCTGGTCTGAATAGGACCAAATAGAGGTAACGTTAGCGTAGGACCCACTTGCCTGAGGTCCCGGTGAAGTTTTGGAAGTGGGCTTAAGCAGTTGTGGCCAGAAGTGTGAACAAAAAACCTTATTTTTTCCATATATCCTAGTTAGCAGTAATGCTTTTTCCCAAAGTTCCTATGTCCTTTTTGATAGTTTCTTTAGTCCATGATGTGCCACTGTTTTTTGAATTTGATTGTCTCACTACATTGATTCATCTTACCTCTGTCCAGTTTTCTTGGTTTCACTTTGAATTCAGGGGCGTGTGTACTGGTTTCTACTAGGCTGCAGTAGAAGCCAGGTCTGTAGGTATAGCAACCAGTGCTGGCAGCTTATCAGGAGAGATCAAACAGGTCTGAAGCTATAGCGAACCGAGGACCTGATGCAGCCCATACAAGAGGGGATATCTAGAAATAAGTAGGACACTGTTAATGGACATTTATTGTAAAGTGACTTGTTTTTGCAAGATCTTTGACCTAAAAAGCAATCCTTGTAGTGAGACAACCCATTTAAGCCCTTACTATAAGGCCTGTGGCTCTCCTAAAAGCCTTTGCTAGGCAGAAAGTTTCCTCACCCTCTTGACTTGAGGATTTCTCAAGGACTATTTTTATTGATTTGAAAAATCTTAAACGGGTTTTTCCATCTGGCTGTTAAGAGAGCTTGCTCTTCACAGCCAGCTTTTGGCTTCTACTTCCTGTTCAGGCTGTCGGAGTTTCTACAGCAGTAACTGACATTTTAGCTCTGCTGTTCCTAGCTGAGCCTGTTAGAGGGACATTGGTAAAAGAGGGGTTTTAAAACAGGGCTGAAGGTTACAGAGCTTTAAGGGTTAAAGTTTGTGAGTAAAAAACATTTGCAAGCTTCTGTGCTGCTGGTAAGACACAGCAGGGAGTGACGTCCATCCTGGCCAGGGCTGCTAAGGCAGGAAGAGGTGGTCAGTAACTAAAGAAGCTTGTGCAGAGAAGCAGATGATAAAACGCTGCTAAATCTAACAAGAAGCAAAATAAGAACAGCAGTGTGTTAGGTGTTAATCCATGTATAAAGCTAATCAATGTGGTGACATTACCCCCTTAAAGAGGGTTTCCCACCTTTAACTGTTATATCCATAGTATTGATCAGAATAAGATAACAATTGACATTTATGCTTTTAAAAAAATGATCCAATGAAGAGATATGACATTTAGTCAGAGAACATGGAGCCACCCGGTGATCAAAGTGAATAGCAATGTGCATTTCCATCTAATGGACTGAGGTTTGGTGCACGTTCAAGGTTAGTCACTCTTCCCACAGCTAAGGTTATGTCTACACAGCACAGGTTTTTGGTTGGATTTTCGGCAGATTCAGTATTTAGAATCTGCCGAAAATCCGGCGGTAACCTGTTCCCCATAGACAGCGATAAAAAATCCCTGCTATAGTCTACAAAGCATGGATTTTTTTCGATTGGTCTTGAAATGTGCCAGTTTTTAAAACATGTCCCATATTCCGCCAGATTGCTGTCGGATTGAATGTACGGGGCCGATGGCAATTCCAAAAGCCGACCGCGGTTTTTAGCGCAAATCTGTGCCAAGAAACACGATCCAGCAATGTTAAAATGCTGTCGGATTTTGGATGGTATTGCAACATTGCTTGGTAGACATCGCCTAAGTCTCAATTTTTTATTGTTATGTACTTGCAATTATTGAACATTAACATAAAAAGCAATCCTTTAAAGTCACTTTGCAATATATGTCCATTAACAGTGTCCTACCTATTCCTAGATATCCCCTCTTGTATGGGCTGCATCAGCTCCTCAGTTCGTTATATCTACAGACCTGTTTGATCTATCCTGATAGGCTGCCAGCACTGGTTGCTATAGCTACAGACCTGGATTCTACTGCAGCCAAGTAGAAGCCAGTAAACACGCCCCTGAATTCAAAGTGAAACCAAGAAAACGGGACTGAGGTCAGATGAATCAATGTAGTGAGACAACCCTTTTTAAAGGAGTAGTTCTGTTACGGGACATTCTCTCTGCCGGTCACTCGTTGATAGCTGTGATCCAGCCCTGCATCTGAAGGGGAAGGGCGGCGCTAGTGCCGTCCTCCTCATTCACTTCTATGAGTGTGCGCGCTCGAGCAACGAGTGGCCGTCGAAGAGAATTTCTCGTAACGAGACTACTCATTTAAAAAAGGAGTTTTTCAGGCACTAAGGACCACATTTATGAAAACGGTCTAGGTCTAAAACTCACTTTGTTGCCCATAGCAACCAATCAGAGCGCCCCTCTCATTTCTCCAGAGCACTATATCAAATGAAAGGGGCACACTGATTGGTTGCTATGGGCAACAAAGTGAGTTTTAGACCTAGACAGTTTTCATACAATGTGGCCCTAAGGCTATGTTCACACAGCTTAAAATGGGACGTATTTCAGTCCGTAATTAGGCGCCGTAGTGCGCGAATTACGGCGGGAATACGTCCCAGTCATTACGGTAATCCACAGTTCTCTTAGAGAACTATGAATTACGTCTCCTCTCCCTGCTCGGTGAATCCGCCGCGGGGGGAGATAAGTGACGTGAATTACCAGCGGGGAATACGCGCCGCTGGTAATGAATGTCTATGGGCCGGCGCGGTGCCGGCCCCCCCGCTTCCGCCCTTCGCCCCGCAAATAAGCCGTGTGAACATAGCCTAAGACTCCTTTTTTATAGGATGGTGTTAGGGTATTTTCAAATGACGTTTTGGCGGCGCATTCATTTGCGTGCCACAAAACACGTTTGTTTACACGCTGAAATTCTGCGCTTGTTAGTGCGTAATTTCAAAGCAAAAACGTGCAATGGCCCAAGGCAGAATTCTGCCTCCTATACCTTTGTATTTCTCAGTGCATAAATGTCAATTTATGTCAATTCATGTCAATTGTTTTACAGTGCGTACAGTACGCACCGAAAGATACGCGATTAAAATCGTCGTCGTCTCAAAATTACGTAGGAGATCTTTTCCATTGGACAACCCTTTTAAAGTGGATCTGTCCGTAGTAGAATGGACCTGTTGCTATAATATGCTGCAGTCACGTTAGACAGCATATTCTGCTCAGTCTTTGAAGACGTGGAAGATTTTATTTCTAGGTTAACACATTTAATTTGTTGTTTTCATTAAATATCAATTTTCTACCTTTTCCGTACTTGCTAAAATCATTTAAGTTAAATAGGTTTTCTGTTTCAAATACTCCTGATAATACCACCTCCTCGTATCTCCTTTTTTTGTCTTTTCTGCAGCGAATGACATTGGAGGTAGAATGAGAGTCTTTTAGGACATATTATTTTGACATCAGTGAGGGGTTATCACATCCGCTCACGTTCAATGGCTTCTCAGCTGTTATCGGTGGGTGTAGAATGGACCATCCTCCAGGCACCGTTCTCGCCATGTGTCATGACAGGTCTGGCACTAGTGACAGTTCCCTATGGCACAAACAGTGGAAAGAAATGTGCCCTTTAAATCCTCCCGTCTCTATTGCCCAACATATTAAATGGAAACTAAATAAATATGTTGAAAGGGCAGTTTTATTTTGATAGAAAGATTAATTACGTTCCTCCTCTTCTAAAGAGCTGACACTTTGCAATCACTGATATATAAAGTACCTTACAATATAGCCAAGATAGGACGCAGCTTCCTGCAGAGGCGGAAAATCTTTAAACTCTCAATCTCTTTTCATTACGTTACAGGCTCTTAGCCTGAAGGAAGAGTTATGAGGATGGCTGCCAGATGGATGGCTTGCCTGAAACGCAGGGCAAAATAGAGTAAAACTCTCCTTCCACTTGATACGTGATTGTGCGTATTTATATTATGAACTAAATGACATTTTTCTTGTAATGAGGAATACTTAGTAGAATTAAAGGGGTTTTCTCGCTACAAAGATTAGCTTTCAACGTGTAGGGAACACTAAAAGAAGACTTTTTCCAAATATATTGCTTTGTTCATTTTTTTTTTTTTTTATGAGGAACAACAAGTGATTTTATCACCTTCTGAGGGCTTTCTAGTTTCCCAAGTGTCTGACCTGTGTACTTCTCCCCCCTGCTGTTTGTTCTATCTGACAGCAGGGAGTTACATCATCACACAGGTTGTGGCAGCACAGAACTCTGGTCAGTGAGAGCTTGTTTGTTATCTGATCTTTCAGACAAAAGACAGAAATTAGTACTGTTTACTTTAGCTCAGCAGCTTCTCCTGTCCTGGTAGAAGGTAATTTATCTAATCTAGACTAATAAACATATTAAACAGAGAAGACTGAATTCACTGAGCTCATATGCTAATTACAGACAGCTTGACCAGGAAGTGATAGAGCAAAGCAGCATTATTTCATTCATGTATCCTATGAAACTTTGAGATGAGACAATCCCTTTAAGGATCCTGTCTTTAGGGTCAGGACCTATTGATGGTGTGCTTCATGGGGAGGTTGGTTTCATTCACATGTTTGCTCTTCATATGCTGTACCCATGTCTAGATAAGCAATAACGAGTATTTTAACCCTTCAAAAGTTTCTCTAGCTTTGTGTATTTGGTCACAAAGAATGTACCTGACCTTATAAAAACAAGATGCCAGACAGACTGCTTCGATAAATGCAAGCCAAGGTGACCTCTAATATTCCTAGGGATTTAGTTTTGCAGATACTTTATTCCTTATAATGCACATCTAAGCTGCTGTAGATCCTCTTTTTGAAACAAGGTTAGAGTGCTAAGGACTGTTTTGCAATGGCAACCATAGGGCCTCACATGCTGTGGCAATCAAGGGACCTGAGCCAGTGTGGGAAGTGCCACATTGACTGTCAAGCAGATTAACAGTAAATCAGCATTATAGGAGAGCAGTGGGGCATCCACTGCCAACATAACCATAGGTCACTTAGATGATAGCAGCTGGAGCGGGCGCCTCCTTATTCAATAGTTAACTCGCGTAGCAGTTTGGATCATGTAGAGCATCAGGTCAAGGATACCTTTAAAAGTAGGTACAGCTGCATGTCCTTTGCAGTACTTGACCACTGCGGTTTTATAGGTCATTGTAGATCACACACTTAGCAAGATGTAGTCTAGAAATACAAGAGTTGCCCATTGTGGCCCTGCTCTCCACCCATCCGTTCAGGCCGTTTGTGATCCAACCAGAGTATAACTGGGACGCTCATGTCCAGAAAACTATGGAGACCTGAAAAAGGTACAGAGAACAGCAAGTCTGTAAAGAGTAGGTCCTCATCTCAGATGAAGCCATCTTGTGTGTTAAAAGCCTCCTATTTCTAGATACATAGTAGATGTAGCAATTTGGAATAATTCACACTTTATCTTGGCATTTACAGAGTGCTGCTGGTTTGTTTCTATATCTTGATGCTAAGAGTAGGTACAGCTGCAGGTCCTACCTTGCTGTATTTGACCACAAACATTTTGAAGGTCACTGAGAAGGTCACACTAAGCAGGGTTTGTGATGTCATCTAGAAACGTGAGCTGACCGGAAGGGACCACAGGAATGTTGTACACTGGCACAGAACAAAGATTCCTAGTTTTAAGTTTCAAGAGTTTCGGAAGGAGCAAGGACTGGCCAACCTGGACCATCAGACACTTATGGGCGTTAGTGTTCTCTCTGATGGCAAAGTTGATGGTAACTAGTTGCTGGATATAACACTGCACACTAGGTAAAGAACCCCACACCACCCAATATCCTTGGCACTAGAAAAACAGCTGACATGTAGAATAAGCAAGGCTTGTTATATCTGGCTAGTAGTGTAGGCTGTCGGGGTGCTCTTTAATGGGATTACTTTCTTTCAGTCTGGTTACGCCATGAGGGTTTGAGTGGCATCTTGGTAGGTGGTTTTGGGATAATGTTTTGGTTAGATAGTGGAACACGGATACTTCTGTGAGGCGTTTCTCCCACGTATCAAGCTGGTATAGAGACTGTCAAAAGGCTATTATCTACTATTTCAAACTACCTTGCTTTATTTCCATCAAAACATTGTTCCTTTTTCGTCTTTTTTCCTCCTTCTTTGTGTGCCCTCAGCATCCCTGCTTATTAGTGCTACTGTGGGTGGACTGCTGGGCAGTGTCATATGACCCATTTTTCCAAACCTCTTGCACATATGTCTTTTACTATCCCCTGCCCAACATCATCACCAGTCAATCTCCTTCCACCTCTGGCAGATGTAAATATAGTGGCGGGACTGACACAAGTGCCCCCCAGCGATCTGCTCAGAAGGTGGACCTGCATAAATCGTTAGAACAGCAGTTGGCACCATACCAACTAAGTACATGTCAAAACTTCATTGGTTCGTTTATAATGCACGTACTTGTCACATGTTGGTAGTTTTTCATTATCTGTACAATAAGTATAATTATCTTTCTATCTCTTATAATATTTAATACAAGTGGCCCAATGTTTTTTTTTGTTAGTGCTAGATGGTATATTTTTGTTTTTTTCTGTTGTAAAGTTTTAAGATCATTTTGAGCTTTCATAGGTTAAATGTGCCGCTTGTGTTAGCGAAGGATAATTGTAATTTTATCCAGAGATCTGTCCAGTGAAGTAATGACATGTAAGCCTTGGGATATAAAGTCTCGATTCTCATTGAGGTGTGCTTTGAAATGTACGTTTTCTGGTCTATAAGAGGTTTATCTGCAGAGGCAGCGGTGAGGTATGAGACAAGTTAATCTCACTCTTGAAAGGATAAGTGTCACAGCCAAGTTCCTTGGCTTCTGCAGTTTGAAACTGATAGGCATGAGTTAGATAAGGTTCACCATAGAAAGCTTAATGACCTTTAATGAATTTTATTAAAGAGGGCGATATTTTCAAAATTTAAAGTAGACTTGTCAGATGTTAGACTGTAAGGTGATCACCATTTTCACCCCATCCCAAGATTCGACTTACATGTATATCATGTCAGGCGGGGTGTGTGGGTTCAGTAGCTAAGCCTACTTCATACATGGTGGGTTATAGACAATTGACACATACCTCAGTGGCTGCAATTGGAGTTAAAGGGGTTGTATCATTACATTAAATGGTCTTCAGAATAAGGGGACAGTGAAAACAAGCTACTTTGCAATTGGATGTCATTAGCAAAGCTGTCTTGTTTTCACTGTCTCCCTTATATTCGTTTTCTGTTAACACAGTTCCCCAGTGCCTGTCGGATTCCACCTTCTTTCATTTCATTACATTCTGTCTGGCCCCCTGGTCGTATTCACGGGAGTGTGCATTCCTGCCTCTCTCACTCAGAATAAGGGCCGGGAAAATTTTACTCTGCACACCGCACAGTAACACGAAAGGGCTTCTACAATCAGAAAACACAAATTTTTTCCGGGCCCTTAATGCTCCTGCATGTAAACAAGAAGGAACGATCTGGCTGCTCTGTAGATTTTCAAGAAATGTTTCAACTGTAACAAACCCCCACTGTGAGAGGAGAAGAGATCAGGCTCATTCATGAAACTGTCTAGACGAATGCGGGTATGTCTATGTAAAAAAAACCAGTCTACAAAATAAACTGCATAGGGAGGGGAAAACACAGTGACATGTGCTCAGACGGGGGGGGAAAACAGGTCCCCTCCCACTGATCTCAAACAAACCACGACTCGGGAGCGAGCACAAACGGAAGGGGGGATGAGTCATCCCCCTTCAGTTAAGAAACACCCAGCGGGGAGGGGAAGAAACCCCCCCTGGTTTAACGAGCTGAGAAAATAAAGCTGCAAAAAAAACCACCCAAAAACTGAAAAAGGTACATCCCCCTTTAACCTGATCCCACATTTTCACCTCTAAGACTATGGCCCTAGTGGATGGACACCTTCCATCTAGCTACTTCAATGGGGTCCCAGGTCTGCCATGTTAGTATTCCTATTACATGTTGGTAATCCTGTTATTATTAGGGTAGATATATAAGTGGTTTGACAACTCACTGAGTACGATTCATTAGCCAGTTTTCAATCCAGTGAACAAGATAATTTTTTAAACCCCTTTTATTTAATTTTTCCGGGTTTAAAAGTCTATGGGGCCGGGGGCAAATACTTTTTGCAAATCAAAAAAACTGGGCCGCTGCCCCCCATCCAACTTTTCGCTGCTTCTATTCAGCTCTTTAAAAAAAAGAAAGACAGTTTGTTCAGCAATTTTTTATCCTAAGTAAAACTGTGATGGTTTTCACAAATAATGCTGTACTAGCAACAATCCCGAAAAAGCTCTCCCCAAATATGTTTTCCTAAATTTAAAGGGTTTCGGCGTAAATAGCTAAGGAAGACCTCAGTGTTCCTCAAGCTTTTCAAATGAAATACCTTCTAGTGACACGAGTTTCCAAGCCCCAAAGAAGCCATCAGTTCTAAATGTTAACAAAATAAGGCTGTGCACCCTGGCGTCAGAGGTTCTGTTTGAGGCCTCCACCAACAACTCCTTTTAAATTGATAGAAACAATTTGGACCGCTTTTCACAAACACGACACCCCAGGGGACCTCCAGGACCATGAACAGCATTAAATGCCCCTTGGTGTCTGTTGTATGGGGACTTTGTCATGGGTTCAGGCTATTTTACATTGGAATCAATGCAACTAATTGTTTTTTATTTGAAACGTAATTTTGGGACGTAATTGCGGACTAATTAATCCGAAATATGCCCCGAAATAAGCCGGTGAACAAGCCTTAATGGGTCACATACCTTAATTACACAGCACACCCCCTAAATAAAGATCCCAAAAACAGATTCTCTTTATACAAACCGCACCAGCTTTCCCGTATGTTAAACCCCCCCTTGTATGTATAGGGCCCCCAAACCATTCCCCCTTTTCCCCCAATTAATGAAATACAAACCTGGGTTTACGACTACACATGGCGATGCACACACAGGACAGTGAGGCTCTCGCAGCTCAGCAAGAGAAAACTTTCCCCGGTTTGGGGGATGTTTGAGAGCTAATGGAGGCACTCTGTAAGGCCTATGACTTGCAGGTCAATGACTTGACAACCCGCAGTAAAAACATTGATGCATGATGACAATGGTGGCTGTAGACTCTTACAGAAGATATTCAGACATATATCATAGTACAGCTCCTTAGCCCGTTTTGTTTAACTTTAAGCTGACGTCTCCAATTTATATTTTCAAATTCTTTTTTGTTACTTTTTGCTCTGTTAACGGTAGGTGTAAGCCAAATGTGGTTTAAGTCTACTTGTCAATATTTGTTACCTGCAGGAATAGATGTTGCAGTGTAATTTAAAGCTTTCAGATTTAGCATTTGCATCAGTATTTTGATAATGTGACTTTCAGAGCGTGACTAGTACGGCTCGGTCATCAATTGCATTAATTTGATGAATTCGCCATTTCAAGCCAAAACGATTCTGGATTTGCTGAGGATCCAGAAATCGGATTAAAGGGGTTGTTTCAAAAAAAAAAAAGATTAGCTTTTTAAAACATGTAGGAAAGGAATTAAAGACTTTTTCCAATCACATTAGTCTTTTTATTTTCCCCTGGTCAGGAAATAAGATTTTTTTTCTGCTCTGAGGGCACATTGGTTTTTCTGATCACCGTCCTGCTCTCCCGTTCCCCTTCCTCTCTTTCATTTTTCTTTCTTTAGCAAAATGACGTCCCACAGGTCGACCCCTAACAGCAAAAAAAAAGGAATTTATAACTTTTTATTTTTTAATTTGAGCCCGTAGCCTTCCTGCACTATAGATTAAATTTCCTGAACATTCAGTGCAATTTGGGAAAATTTTAAATAAGGCAAAATTCTAATCACTGCTATAGAACCACACACAGCCTGACCAGGAAGAGTGAGGAAGCATGAATCTGAAGCTGCCTGTGGCTCTATGAAACAAAATGGTGAGACAACCCCTTTAAGCCCAGCCACCACAGTAAGACCCTCCTCAAGATATGACGTAGATATGCCATTATTTTGGGAAGGCAGTATGTAGGGAGCTCAGAAAATAAGTCTTCCCCTTAGTTACAGTCAGTACCTGTCTTCAGCATGATTGTGGCATTTAGGAAATTACTGGAGGTGAATGGCCTATTAGTATTTCAGTATATAGTACAAGTAATTGCGTCCTCAAGTGGTCAAGTACCCTAGGGTGACTAAAAATATAAGTATAATTAATAATACAAGTTTTAAAAATATATACTAAACAGTGAAAGTTCAATATATTTGCTATCACTGCATTTAATAAAAGTTTGATCTGTTAAAATGTAACCTTATTCATCTAAACCATGAACGCTGATTAAAAAAGAAAACCAAATAGTGCACAACTGTGTATTTTTGGTGACTTCATCTCTGAAAAATATTGTAATATGTTCTATCAGAAATCTTATGTATTATAACATGGAACCAATAAAAACTACTGCACAAGATGGAAGATGAAGAACAAATTGAGTTGTTTTTTTTCCCCATTTTTTAAAAGTAGCCAAACAATGAAAACTACATAAATTTGGTGTTGCTGGAATAGTACTAACCCACAGAATAAAGTTAACACACAATTTATAGCACATAGTGCCTTCCGGAAAACAATAGTAGAGTTGCATTTTTACCCCATTCAACCCTACAAAGATTTTTTTTGTTGTTGTTGTTTCCCAAAATAATAAATGATACCAATAAAAAAACAACTCATCCTGGAAAAACGCAATCCTTCATATGGCTACATGGACCTATAAATAAAAATCTATCACTCAAAGGGTATGTTCACACGGCGGGGTGTTTTTCCGTGTGTAATTGTGCTGCAAGATGCCCGAAATACACCCCACAATTACAGTAATTCATAGGTCTCAATGAGAGCTATGAATACCTGAGGTTTTCCCCGGCGTATAGTACGCGCCAGAGAAAAGAAGTGACATTTCACTTCTTCCTGGGTGAGTGAAAGCGAATGGGAGCCAGCTGTCAGTGTTTCAGAAGCGCACGCTTGTCAGCGCGTACTTCTAAATCACCTGCCGTAGTGCGCCGTGTACAGTATGCACTGCAGTATGCCATGTGAATATACCCTAAATGTTGCGGCACGAAAAAATTCCTGTGGTTCTTAGCTTAAGAGCTGAAATAGGTTGGTACTTGAAAGATTAAGGGTGACATGTCCCGTTAGGGCTGCGCCATTTTTTGGTGTATTTTGCGCCAATAAACTGTTGACACCCTATTCTCTATATAAATGAACTGTCGTACACCAGCACTAGCCACATTATACACCAGATACAACACTTCTGAATGCGCCTAAATTAGGTGCATCAAATATGCTAGCACTGATATGCTACCCTGTTTCCCCGAAAAGAAGACAGTGTCTTATATTAATTTTTACTCCTAAAGATGTTTTACGTCTTATTTTCAGGGGATGTCTTATCTTTCCACAAATAAATTATAACATGCTATACTAGTGTGTGTGTGTATATATATATCTTAAAGTTTAGAGTCACAAACCATAGGATATATCTATGTAAAGAACATTTTATTGCAGCTGCAGTGACTTATCTCAAAGGATGACAAATGTGACAACTGGAACTTGTAGAACTAGAAGTCCCAGCATGCCCCATCAGCCATCCTGTGAGATGTGTGTGTGTCAGTATCATTGCTCTGTTCTTCCCCCCCACCCCCCCCTCCATCCCTCACTTATTTGTACACTTTCTGCTGTCCTGGGATGTTCGGGACCTGTGGTGACATCACAGTCACATGACCTCCCTGCACAGGTCCTTCAACACTTACCGTGTTTCCCCGATAGTAAGACGTAGCGGTGTCTTAGGGAGGTCGCCTAATGTAAGACGTACCCCGAAAGTAAGACGTAGCGCGGCCTGATGACATCACTGCCTGTGCCGGGATGAGCGCGCGGGAGGCCGGAGCAGCGAGGAGGCGGCGCGGGAGACGGAGCAGCGAGGAGGCGGCGCGGGAGACGGAGCAGCGAGGAGGCGGCGCGGGAGACGGAGCAGCGGGGAGCCAGGTAAGTGTTTTTCTGCCTACAGCTGGCCCTATACCTGCCTACAGCTGGCCCTATACCTGCCTACAGCTGGCCCTATACCTGTCTACAGCTGGCCCTATACCTGCCTACAGCCGACCCTATACCTGTCTACAGCTGGCCCTATACCTGCCCTACATAAGACATACCCCGAAAGTAAGACATAGTGGGACTTTTGGGAGTAAAAAGAATGTAAGACGCTGTCTTACTATCGGGGAAACACGGTAGGTCCCAGGGCCGTTTCTCAGGGTGAGCAGGGCTTGGGAACACCCACCCCCCTCCCACCCATTCTCTCTGCCCAACCTTAGGGACAGCCCTGTGTATGGGGAGCTGCAGCAATGTTCTGCTATGTCTTATTTTCGGGGGGTGCCTTATATTAGGGAATTCAACAAAATCTCTGCTATGTCTTACTTTCGGGGATGTCTTATTTTCAGGGAAACACAGTATGCGCCTTTTTTTTTGTTGCTATGAGCCTAAAATAGGCACCTCAAATATGCTATGCAAGGTATACCAGACGTCAGATTTTTGACAGGTCCATTCATTCAGGCACACTGTTTGTTGAGCCAAAATCTGGATATTGGGATTATAATTAGGAATTATCCGTAAGGTGATAAAGAAAAATTGAGATTTTATTTTTAGGTCATGATGCCCAGGCCTAGTGTGTAGATTCAGCATCTGTTTTAATAAAAGTTTCTTCACATAATTTTATTATTACTTATATAGTTGTCCGTCAACATAATGTTAATTGGTTCCTGGGCGAGCATTGTGTCTTGAAACCCGAACTGGTAATTGGTTCCAAGGCCCCAAAATGTGGCCCCAACATATCTGAATAACTTTCTTTAATATTCATTTTGCATTAACTAATACAGGCAGTCCCCGGGTTACATACGGGATAGGGACGGTTGGTTTGTTCTTAAGCTGAATTTGTATGTAAGTCGGAACAGATATATTAAATGTAACTCCAGCACAAAATGTTTATTTTTTTAGTTTTGGATAGTGCAGGGAAGGGTTTTTACATTTGTTTTGCTGTCTGTTCCCCTTTTAAGAAGATTTCACCTTATTTTCACCTCATGTGCTGTTGTGGCATGCTGGAGCTTGTCATTCCACAGCTACTGTCTGGTGTGGAACATGGAACTACAAGTGCCAGCATGCCCCATAAGTCTCTGTAACAGTCTACAGAGACTTACATATGACATCAGAGAGAGCTGCTGGAAGCTGGAAATCACTTTCTATTTTAAGGATAAAACTTTCTTGGATCATGCACTTTATTCACAATGTACAGAAAACAAGAAAATGATTTCACTCTCACTTGGTGCTTGTCCTAGCCCATGTAAAGAGCAGTACATGATGTGTAGTACTGCACTGTACTGTAGAGAGATGCTATGACCGTAATCCTGCAGGCATTACTAAACAAAAAGAGCTACATGACGTGTATACTGCAGCACTGACGTAGAGACGTCTAACCTATCACTGCAGGCACTTCACTAATACATATAAAGAGCAGTACATGAGTGTATACTCGCGTATGTAGAGAGACTATTAGACCGTAATCATGCAGCCTTACAATACATAAGGCAGTACATGACGTGTAGTACTGCACTGCACTGTACTGTAGAGAGACGTTACTAGACCCTTAATCACTGCAGGCACTTCAGTAATACAGGGGTTTTACAAGTAAAACGTTCATGGTAATCGACTGGAACAGTGTCTGTATGTGAAGTGTGATTTCAGGATACAATGTCCCAGGGGAGACCGTTGTATGTGGAAAATAATATATTCTGAGGCCGTTGTAACTTGAGGGAACACGGTAATGAGGTCTTTAACGATTCGTGAGGGTTACTTTGGGTTCTGAAGTATTTGCATTATGTACATGAGCTTGTCATCTGTGTTTGAATGGTCTAATGAATATGTTGTGTCATAAGCTTTTATCTGATCTCCTCCAGTCTTTTAAACGCTATCCATTGCTGTATCTTATGACCTAACTAAGAAACCTGTTCCATCCTGAAATGCGTTGTCGTAGCTTAATAAAGCATTTGCTAGTACTGTACTTTAAGAGCCTCACTGATTGATGTGCCTGGTGCTTGGTCCCGGACTGTGCTATTTTCTTCTTCAAAGATGCAGGTATAAAATCATGGCTTTGTGGATGATGGCTTTTGGGAGCCACTCAAAAAAAATAACTAGTTATAGTTTGGTAGAAAGAATCAAAAAGCCCTTCATTGTAACAACTGTGAAGAGCATCATCGTCTTCTTAAAACAATATTATAGTACCAGGAGTTGTAGGCTATGAATTAAGCAGGTCGGTTCGGACAGATGAAGTGCCTTCCAGTGATCAGAGGTGGTTGTCTCTTCACCGTCTGTGCTTACATTATCTGTTTAGCTAAATTTAAACTAAACCAAGGGAGAATTATTCTCTTATCCAGAAAATCTAAAAATTCTACTGCCTCTACTATTATTCGGAATCCACCATTCTTTATGAGGAACACTCTCTAATAGCAGTGCTCGAATAGGTCTCTCTTTGGTTTGATCAAACTTGTGACCTTTTCTCTAATCTTAACTGTAACCATGACCCTAAATTGGGGTTAGGCGTACAGTTTTTTATTGGTTAAGATGTTTTGCAATGCTCCTGATCTGGTGGTATTTCTGGTGTGCTGTCACTTCTCATCTGGCGTCATTTACTACTCTTATAACATAGGTCAGCTCTATGTTATGATAACTAGAAGTGACATTGAAACGGAACAGCGCTGGACTGGGGTGTCACAGAATGGTAATACAAAGGGGTGTTTCAGTTTCTTTAAATTGTTAGGGTAACCCAAGGTGGGGGAAAGTTTATAAAAAAAAAAAAAAAAAAAAAAGGCATACTTACCTTCCACTATCTGGTGCTGTTCTGTAGTGGCCAGGATCCGCTCTTTTTCACTTCCTGTGCCATAAGCCATCCACCAGCAGAGGTTCATGCTCCATTTAATGACTAAGGAGTGCTAAGGAGGAAAAAACAGCAATAAACAACCGGGAGATAATTATGCATTTAGTATGCTACTGCCCTTCACCATGGCTCCAGTTAACGTTAATTTAACCCCTTAAGCCTCAGGCCTGAAAAGTAGTTAATGACCGGAACATTTTTTTTTTAGTTTTTGCCTCCTTGCGTTTCAACAGTTGTAACTTTTTTATTTTTTCAATCACGCAGTTGTATGAGGCCTCGTTTTATTTGAGACGAGTTGTACTTTATGGGGGAATAGTTTAAGTTCACTTCTAAATAATTGTAGAATTTTTTTTAAATTTGTTTTTGGTTTTTTACATTTTTTTTTACACTTAATAACTTGTTAGATTAATTCTACAGGTTATTACGGTCGTGCGGATACCGAATATGTTTAGGTTTTTTTTGTGTTTGTAATATATGCACAATTATTTTGTATTAAATATTTATTTTTATTTTATATTTTACACTTTTTATGTTATTTACTTTTTTTTTTTTTTTTAAATACCATAAAGGGAGAACTGTGTTACTAAGTGTAAAAAAAAAAAGGAATGTATTAGCATATTCATATATGCTAAGACATTGTAATCTGTGTCAGTCTGACACAGGCAGTGATCAGGACAGCTCAGTCTGTCTTGATCACTGGCTTGATACACAGACAGCCCTTGGGCTACTCTAGGTACGCTGCAGTGACGTTCCGCGGCATTCAAAGGGTTAAAGCACTGGGGAGTGGAGGTTTCCCCTGCTCCCCAGTGCTTGCAGGAGCTGTGCTGGGATCAGGGCTGTGTAGTACAGCCCCGATCACCGCGCAGCTGCGGCGCCGGGCGCCGCAAACTCCAGTGTCTGCAGTGACGCCAAAAAACGTCGCTGTAGACGAACGACCTGCACCAGCCGACGTCAAAAGACGGTGGGCGGTCGTTAAGGAGTAAAAAAAAAATAAAAAGTCCTGTAAAGACCTATAAAAAATAAAGCATATGTTTTTTTGGGGTGATTTTCACTTAGACGTGGCTTGACATTGACCCAAATCTGAAGTGCAACTTCAAGTTCAACTTCTAATGTCTAAAGGTCCTCATGGATCTTTCCAAGGACTATCATAGAGATAGAGCAACCTGAACCTGGTGATGAGCAGGATTTAGACCAACCTGTCTGCTGTCGCCTGAAATATCATAATGTGCAAAACCTATAGAAGAGCCTTGAAGAACTATACTAGTTATACAGTACCTTAGGAGTAAGAATCAGGATATTCTTCAAGACTTCACAATTGGCTCAAATTAGGCAAAATACAGTTTCTCCTTTGCTTCAGATGCAGCTGAATAATTTTGCTATATAGGATGTATATCAAATAACACACTTTGGGAATGACTGGCTTGTTTATTCATTTTCTTTCTATATCTGTTATCTGATAGTTCCTTTAAACGTGAAACAAGAGAAATGATATAGATCTTAGTGCAGCTGTCAGGATGGGCAGACTTGCTGCAATGAGAAACACAATCTTCTATCTTCCAAGACGCTGGTAATGTGGAATGCATAAAAATTAATTTCTCTGAGTTATTCCACTGTCAGGGCTTTATTGTAGTGTAAACTGTTCAGTATCACATCCTGTAGGAATTCACTATAGCTGTTGCTGATTAAATGTAAGGAAACATGAAAGCTAAAAATGTAAACTATACTAAATCTTGGTATTGGAGATGTGGCGACTCTACATAGTATTAAGGTAGAATTATTTTAAAAATAAGTATAAAAAGATGTAATGTAAGAAAAGTCACAGCGTGTCCTTAAATCCATCAATTCATTCTGTGGCGTTTCCGATAAAACCTAATTTGATAACAAGAGGCGGCCCCAGATAAAGTGTCATATGGGCGTTCTATGTTATCTTATCCCCACCCTGTTTGACTTGATTGACAGGTCATGGAGTCATTCAAGCTTAGTGGTGTGGGGAGGAGTTGGTAGGGATGCCCAGATGGCAATTCACTTTACTTTTTGGCTTCTTTTTAAACTTTTTTCTTTGCAGAACTTGCTTCAAAGAAGCCTTATGTTGCTAGCTGTGGTTTAGGCGGCATGCTCTCCCAATAGACTCCCTTTAATTGCTTTCAGTTAATTTAAAGGTCTGGAAGCCTGTGGTGGATGTGGCAGCTCTGGATCCTTTGGCGCTGTATCTTTAAATTCATGTCCTTCATAGTTTTTGTAAGGAGTGAGAATTTTTGAGCATGCATAAGGCCTACAGCAGGCTTAAAAAACAATCTCGGTTTGGTCAGCACCGAAGTCCTCACCGTCGAACAGCAGACATTTTAATGCAACAGATCGCCCATGGGAAGGTAGCCAAGGCCTCACCATCAATAATCAAATCGATAACCAAAAAAGGAGTCAACATAATGTCCCTTTATTATCACAAATCCAAAGTACAAAAAAATGCAACGTTTCGACTCTGGGAAGGAGTCTTGAAAGAGGCTTTAGTCACTGACCTGTGTATAGCATTAGAACAAAGATTCTCATTGACTCCTATTAGGTTGTAATTGCTGTAGTTCTGCTGGTTAGAAAGCACTTATTAAATCCATGGGAGCTTTTATTAAATCATTGATGGAGAGGGAGAAAGCTGATTAAAAAGAGATCTGAATGCCATTGTAGTGCTGACTAACACTTTTTACTGTATGCAAATGTGCAGGTAGGGAACAAGCTCATCTTCACACAGAGACAATGAGCTTAGAAAGTGCTGGAAATTCTGAGTCATATAGGTGGCTCTAAAATACCGCCCGGTCGGCCTTCTGTCACGTATAATATATGCTACAATCCTACTGCTGCTATACACAGGTATATTTGTTCATCAGGGTGGGGCTGAGAGATGAATTGCATACTAAAATGTAGTATTCCAGTAATTGTTTTTCCCATTTAATCTGTATTTAGTCCACCAATACATGTTCTTCAGCTGTCATTTAGTTTTTCTTTTGTCTCTGAAAATTTCTGTTTTCCTTCTCTTCAGCCCGTCATGTGATCTCATGATGACCACCTGGGAATTACATGTCTTTCTGTTCTCTTGGGGATTTCTCTGAAGGCAAAGAGGTATGAGTGTGAATGAGATTATAAGCTCTGTTCTTTTTATGTCCAATCACTGGACATGTAAGGATATGCAGTTGTATATTTATGCTATTGGGGGGACTTCTGTAAGTAGGTAACAGGCAGTGTTTACTATAGAGCAGAAATGTATATTATTGTACAGCAATGCAACCATATGGTTAAGTTTGGGAGAAGTTATGCTTAGTCATGAGGGTAGCAGAAGTAGTTAACTGCACTAGAGTGGGAGACAGTGTTGCTGGGTTTAGCAGCCAATGAGAAACCTGACAGAGGAAAGGTCAAGTTACACAGTTAAATAGGAAGCCTGCCAGCTCTGTACCGACCTCCAGTTCAAAGTTCAGCTCAGTGAGAAGATGGTTCTAGTTGTTTGCAGTAGAAAAGGGAAACCCTGTCTACATGCCAGCAATAGACAGGGCCGACTGGGCAGAAGAGAACAGCTCTACTCACAGAAACGTCTGAAGTACCAACAAGAGAAGGAACTGAGGAGCAAGGGGCATAGAGAAGTAAGAGAAACAGACAACACAGTAAAATAGGTGGGCAGTTTGGGGGACTGCCGGAAGAGTAAGGGACCTCAGTGAGGACTAAGGAGAGAGTGTCCGGAGTCACCAGGTGCCAGCATCTTGCACAGCAGGGCTGGGATGAGGGTCAGCGCCAGTGCCAGCATACTTGCTTGGCTGGACTGAGTCGGATAAGAGGGAATTTGTCAGGAGTGTCGCTTGAAGAAAGAGATATGCTCAAGTGATAAGTGCCTTGCCTATGTGATCTGTAACTTCCATAAGAAAATAGCCATGAGTAAAGCCTGAAGTTCCTGGAAAGTAGTTGTCTGCTGCCAGTTATTAAGTGCAGGTGCACCACACCACTGCCACTGCTACACTCATCATCCACCCACACCATGCGTTGCTGTATATCATGATGTAGTCGGATTGCGGAGTGGAGAAGACCCAGACAGATGCTGCATGCGGGAGTGAGGAGGGAGTCTCCCCACCTGCAGGCGTGCCATCAAGGTTCGAGTGTTGGGGCCAAGAGCAAAGTGTGGGCACTGTGCAGAGAAACGGTTAAAGGACTTTCATTGGAGGCCTTGGTGAAGCAGTAGTGTCTTCAGAGTGATGCAGTGAGTAGCCTGAAGTGTGGGCTTGATGTTGATCAAGTGTGGCTGTACCATGAGCTATGAGATCCTGGGGGATGAAGAAGTAGGCCAGAGACTGGAAGGCAGAGAAAGCCCTGGTGAAAAGACCCAGCGTGTAAGGCCAGCCGGAACAGCTGTACAGAGTGGCCAGTGTGTGAGGGGCCAGTAGTTAATGCTTCAAGAGGGCAGAGCCATGTGGCGGTGGAAGAGAGGGGCATGGCCAGGCGACAATATGCCAGAAGTTTCCAAAAGGAAAGCAAAGGTGTGGCCAAGCGAAAAGGTGCTAAAAGTCTCCTGCCAAAGAGGGGCCATTAGGGCCGGTTAACCAATCAAGAGTTGTGAATAGTGTATATGTATAGGATATTTGTAGTGCATAATGCTACAGAGCTCTAACGGCTTAATTTTTTCATTAACGTTGGTGAACAAATTCCTGTGCTACAGATAATACTTAGCAGGGTGTGACTCACCATGATCAGATGGCAGCTTGTGAAGTGGGCCAAAATACTAGGTGGACAGGTGCAGAGATATCATTGAGGGTTACAGAAGTCATGTGTTTGCAGTGATTGCCTTAAAAGGTTGTGCAACAAAAAATTAGGTTAAGGGTACCATCATTTTTGGGCCAGGACAATTTTTCAGTTGGACCACAATTCAAATTGATTTTCAGTAAATGTAATTTATTATTACTTTTGTCAGTTTCAAGCTATTTCAGTGACCATTGTGGGTTTTTCTAACAGAAAGGTACCAACAATTATGTCCACGTGTGTATTGCCCATCAGAGTATATTTGAAAACTGCATGTATTGTTTTAACAGTAGCAAAAAGACGTTATTCAATTGTTTTCCATCATAAAACCCATCATAAACCAGGACTCAGATTAGTTCAAGGATATGATATAAGGTTAGATTTCTACCTTGTATAACACAATGTATTTTCTGGCTGGAAAAATAACATTGTGTGAGCCATTTTAAGTGGTCCTAATAGTCCAAAATGGTAAGGGTTCTTAGGGGCCTAAAGAATATACAGGCAGTCGCAGTCCCCGGGTTACAGACGGGATTGGGACTGTAGGTTTGTTCGTAAGTTGAATTTGTATGTAAGTCGGCACAGCTATAGTTATTAAATGTTACTCCAGCACAAAAGTTTTGTTTTTCATTTTATATAATGCAGGGAAGGGTTTTTACAATTCTTATGCTATATGTGCCCCAGTAGATAAGATTATTACCTCATTTACAGATGTGTCAAGCTGTAACATGTCGTTCCACAGCTAATATCTGTTGTGGAACATGGTACCACAAGTGCCAGCACGCCTCATAAACCTACGTTTGTAACTAGGGGGCAGATGTAAGTCGGAACGGTGTAAGTCGAGGACTGCCTGTAATTGTAAGCCAGAGCTTGACAAATCCCAGGGTTTACTGTAAATGGCCATGGCATCTAAAAATCTGCTGCCCAATGTTTTTGTTGTCCATCCCTGGGAAGAGTTAAAGGCCAAGTATGTTGCCATTAGTACTTTGGAATGTGGTATTTTTTCACTATGATTATTTTATCATTAATAAATATATTTTATTTGGTTCATTTTAAACCAATAGAAAAAGTCCGGCTCACCAATGATTGCACGAAAGCGCAGAAAATATATTGTAGAGGTGAATGCAAAAAAAAAAAGTGAAAACTGTTTGTATATTTGTATTTTTCAATCAATTTCAAGTTTTATTAGGAAGCTGGATGTTTTTTACATCTGGCTCAGTTTTTTACCAATACTTTTTTCCTACCTCTTTGAATGGTAATTTTAGCGAATGGTAATTCATCTTGGACTTCACTCAGCATAAGCATGACACCCGCTTTCGCAAAGGTCCTAATATTTTAAATGAAGGAGGAAGCACACAATGATCACGCAGCAGCGCACTGACAGCAGGAGCCAAGATTTCTCTGGGGAGAGGAATATATATGGTTCTCAGCAAGAGAAAATGACAATATTCGGAAGAAAACATTCTTGGGTCTTCCTTTACTAATGATACTTGCACATTTCTACCTTGATTCATTGCCACCAGTATAATCTGTGCGTCTTAAGGATATGGAGTGACCTTGTCACTAAAGGTATTATTTTGTGCAAGAATCATGGGAGAAATGACCAGGGATGATAAATTAACAAGGCTCATTCACGGCCCGGTTGTCCTAGATGGCTGGATATTTGAGCCTAATTTCTAATGCACGCCTCTACATACCTTCCTTGTCATCTTGTACTCAAACTTTCTTCTGAAAGAATAACGTTTGTATGAAATGTACCTAAATAGTTTTTACTGACTATACAGGACCTGATATTGTCTTTGGCCGACAGCAGCTTTATTTTCCACCTTAACTACTGTAGACTAGAGTTAAATGGGGAGATGGACATATGAGCCTATAGAAAAATCCAATTGCATACCTAAACACAAGATGGTCCCACTGCAGAACCCAGTGAAAAAAAGGTCTGGTGCTTGTCCCCGCGTGACATGAACAATAATATGGGGGAAACGAAAAAAAAAAATATTAATTCAATAAATTCATTTTTATTTCTTTATTTTCGTTACACCCATACTATTGATCCTTGGCTAACGAAAATAAAGAAAAAAATGAATTTATTGAATTAATTTTTTTTCGTTACCCCCATATTATTGTTCATTTTATATACAGATTGGTACAACTTCGTGAGTCTTATAATTTGATTTCGGCCATGTACAGTTTTATTACAGATTGCATTAGAAAACCCATAAGAGCGTCGCTCGCTCTCCCATTGGTCCAAATAACCGCGCCTCTTTTAAATTAGCCAATCACAAACAGAGCTCGCTCTGCATTTCTTTTCCCCATAGAACTCTATGAGAAAGTAGCTCAGCCGCTGATTGGCTAAGCTGGACGAGCCCCTCTTCCCTCAACCAATCACAGTCCTAGAATATTTCCCATAGACAGTAATAACTTTTAGGGCGCCCTTCTATCGCGCCCTTCTTTCTCCATTCAAAATAGACGCACTACATATGATTGGTGGATTCATATCTGCCGCCTGGGCTCAACCAATCAGCTCTTTTCTGCCTTTTTTACTGTATTTTGAACTGTCCCTCCTTTTCATTTGATTGGTCCATACTTCTCCATAGCTTATAATGGGTCACTGTCGCTCCTATTCTGATTGGTTGGTTTCTGCCGACCAATGAGAAGAGCTTATAGAATTTTAATAACTGTATTTCCCGGCAATTCTCTATATCCTAATTCCTTATGTAGCGCCGGTCTCGGCGACAAACGCGTTGTTAGGGATTTGATTGATTTATGTTTAAAGATAATAGCTCTTTTTCAGATAATAGTTTACACCTAATAAAAATGATTTTTTTTATCATACTCCATGCCGCACGGTGCTGAGAGCCGAGATTTCATTGCCCCGATCTCTCCATTGACTACAATAGGACAAGTAGCTCGCGCTCTGATTGGCCGGGATAGCCAAGCCCCCGCTAGCTCAACCATACAGTTCTTTTCTGCATTTTTACTGTATTTTGAACTGTCCCGCCTTTGATTTTGATTGGTTCATATTTCTCCATAGGTTATAATGGGTCCCTGTCGCTCCTATTCTGATTGGCCGAGATAGCCAAGCCCCCGCTAGTTCGACCAATCGGCTCTTTTCTGCATTTTTAGTTTATTTTGAACTGTCCCGCCTGTGATTTTGATTGGTCCATACTTCTCCATAGTTTATAATGGGTCACTGTCGCTCCTATTCTGATTGGCTGGTTTCTTCCGACAATTGATAATAGCTTACAGAATTTGAATTACTTTATTTACTGGCATTTTTCAATATCAAATTTCCCTATTTATCGTAGTTGTTTATTTTTGTATAGTTATTTTTTTTATGTATTTTTTTAGTAGGTTTCAGCTCTTTTTCAGAGAATGTTTTACACCTAATAAAGGTGATTTTTTGATTCATACTCCGCACGGACATCTTTAATGATTTCTCTCTGTTTTCCTGTCTGTCTTGAATCGGAATACATGTGAGGCGCAGTCCCTTCTGCGCCTAAGTCCCGCACTGCGCCCCACACACTGGCGAGGCGTAGCGGACTTTTCCCCGCATGTATGAGCGCACCTCCTCGGGCGGCGAATATTAGGCGCAGCCCCGCACTGCGCCTCAGTCCCCGCACTGCGCCCCACACACTGGTGAGGCGCGGCGGACTTTACATAATATGTATGAGCGCGCCCCAGTGCCGATATAAATCTGGCGCAAATTTCACCGGAAAACTGACGAAAACATGCGCCCCGACGTGGCAAGCTTCATACATGTCGCCCTTAGGCTAGGTTCACACGGCTTAACTGCGGGACGTAATTACATCCCGCAATTACGCCGTGTGGCCGGGGGCGGGAGCGGGGGAGGGAGCGGGGGGCTGGCACTTCGCCGGCCCATAGACAATCACTGGGCGGGGAGAGGAGACGTAATCCATAGTTCTCTATGAGAACTGTGGATTACCGTAATGAATGGGCCGTTTTCAGCCCGTAATTTGCACACTTCGGCGTGTAATACCGGACCGAAATACGGCCCATTTTAAGCCGTGTGAACATGGCCTTAGTGTTGCCATTGTACTTTGCTTGGACATATGTTATGTATGTAAACCTCGAATTAAGGCATTTTAAAATAATAATAATGATAATAATCCATTGCTATCACTGAATTGGAGACCAAGCTCACTTATACCTTTTAGTTAGACCACTTTCGTACTTGATTGAGAACTCTAAAATACTCTTGTTTGACTTCGGATCTTCTTCAAGAGTATTTTTTGCAGACAAATACTGTTTTTCTCCTACATTTGCTCGGATCTCCCAAAGAAGTGGATGAAAAAAATCACACGTGTGACCAACCATCCGTTCTGTGTAGCAGATGCAAACTCAGCATGGGAAGGGGAATAGCCTTTACTCTCTAGGTTTATTGTTAACTTGGTATTAAAGATGTAAACCCTGCTAACACACAATCATTTCACAGTGAGTTGTGCCTAGTGACAACCTTAACTATGATATATTAATATATTTCTTTATTAGTCGTGTGATTCAGGTTCTCAACAGCCTTACACAAATTTTGTTAACCATTGCGGCAAAATTATGCAACCAATGACAAATCTTTTTTCAGACATCAACAAGGCATTGTTTCCAGATTTCTTTCCACTGCAAAAGGAACTGAACAAAACATTTCTGTTTTCCAGTCTGTAAAAAGACTGGTGATCAGTTACGTAATATTCCAGCCATCGTTGGCAAAATTTGGGTTGGTCCAAACGTGCCCAATTTCAAAGTGAAACGCTGGTTTTGATATTTTCAAATCTTACATTCACATATTGCAGATACTGTGTCTGAACTTATTGTTTCATAATTATCGTCATTGCGATGAAACAACAGTTCAGATAAATGACTGATCCAGTGATCTATGCCCTTGTCTGGGCTTCCATTAATGGGATGCAGAACTGCCATCTTCCATTAACAACTTTCAGCTACAACACCTAACCATGATAAAAAAAATCCAACTGTTCAGCCGATGTCTACCATGGGTTGGCCTCTATCCCACTTGTTTGTGTCAAGAAAAGAAATCCTTTGCCTTCTTGTCTATATACAGGGGCATAGCTACAGGGTGTGCAGAGGTAGTGGTTGCTACCGGGCCTTGGAGCGTTAGGGGGCCCAAAGGTCCCTCTACTGCATAGGAAGATAACAGTATTATACAGTTGTGCTCAAAAGTGTACATACCCCGGCAGAATTTTTGCTTTCTTGGCCTTTTTTCAGAGAATATGATTGATAACACAAAATCTTTTTTTCCACTCATGGTTAGAGGTTGGGTGTAGCCATTTATTGTCAAACTACTGTGTTTTGTCTTTTTAAAGCATAATGACAACCAAAAACATCCAAACGACCCTGATCAAAAGTTCACATACCCTGGTGATTTTGGCCAGATAACATGCACAGAAGTTGACACAAATGGGTTTGAATGGTTAATAAAGGTAACGTACTCACCTGTGACCTGTTTGCTTGTAATCAGTGTGTGTGCATAAAAGCTGAGTGAGTTTCTAGGATCCAGACAGACTCATGCATCTTTCATCTAGCCACTGACATTTCTGGATTGGGAGTCATGGGGAAAGCAAAAGAATTGTCTACAGGAAAAGGTAGTTGAACTGTATAAAACAGGAAAGGGATACAAAAAGATATCCAAGGAATTGATAATGTCAGTCAGCAGTGTTCAAACTGTGATTAACAAATGGAAAATCAGGGCTCTGTAAAAACCAAACCACGGTCAGGTAGACCAACAAAAATTTCGGCCACAACTGCCAGGAAAGTTGTTTGGGCAAAAGAAAAACCCACAAATAACATCAGCTGAAATACAGGACTCTCTGAAAACTAGTGGTGCAGCTGTTTCAAGATGCACAATAAGATAGTCACTGTGCTTTTGCTCCTCACCATAGACGAGTAGGAAAACTAAGTAAAAAACTTGCTGCAGTGCTCAGGCGATGGGTAGAATAAAATAAGGGACGAGACAATAGGCATCTAGCCAATTAATATGTCTCTTTAATGTCCAAATTAAAAGCAGAAAAGCAAGACGCGTTTCTCGAGGATCTACCTCGCTTCATCAGTTGCACAATAAGGAGGCACTTGAAATAAAATTGGCTGCATGGTCGAGTTGCCAGAAGAAAGCCATTACTACTCAAATGCCACAAAGTGTCTTACCTACAATACGCCAAACAGCACAGAGACAAGCCTCAAAACTTCTGGAACAAGGTAATTTGGAGTGATAAGATCAAAAATCAAACTTTTTGGCCACAACCATAAACGTTACATTTTGAGAGATGTCAACAAGGCCTATGATGAAAGGAACACCATTCCTACTGTAAAGCACGGAGGTGGATCGCTGATGTTTTGGGGACGTGTGAGCTACAAAGGCGCAGGAAACTTGGTCAAAGTTGAAGGAAAGATGAATGCAGCATGTTGTCAGCAATTACTGAAGTTAAATTTGCACTCATCAGCCCGGAAGCTGTGCATGGGACGTACTTGGAGGTTCCAACATGACAATGATCCAAAATACAAGACCAAGTCGACCTGTCATTGGCTACAGCAGAACAAAGAGAAGGTTCTGGGGTGGCCATCTCAGTCTCCTGACCTCAATATCATTGAGCCACTCTGGGAAGATCTCAAGCACGCAGTTCATGCAAGACAGCCCAGGAATTTACAGGAACTGGAGGCTTTTTGCCAAGAAGATTGGGCAGCTTTACCATCTGAGAAAATAAAGAGCCTCATCCACAACTACCACATAAGACTTCAAGCTGTCACTGATGTTACAGGGGGCAATAAATGGTATTAAGAACTGGGGTATGTAAACCTCTGATCAGGGTCATTTGGATGTTTTTGGTTGTCATCTTGATTTAAAAAGAGAAAACACAGTAGTTTGACAATAAATTGCTTCATCCAACCAACCACTAACCATGAGTGGAAAAATAGTTTTTGTGTTATCATTCATTTTCTCTGGAAAAAGGCCAAGAACAAAAATTCTGCCAGGTATGTAAACTTTTGAGCACAACTGTAAATGGCACATGGTAGTTGGGGGCCCTTTTATTGATTTTTGCACTGAGGCCCCGAAGCTTCAAGTTACGCCACTATATATACAGTATTTCTAGCATATGGCTAACTTGAGACTTCTCCCAAAATCCTAAATTGTGTGATCGGGAGAGTTAAACTGTTCTTTGTTTTGATGACTCTGTCGTCCATAAATCACTGATGGTCATTATATTCAATCAGCAGCCCATTCTATTCCATCGAACATGTGTTTACAAGCTGCGGGTCTAGGTAAATAACATTATCATTGCAGAGAAAGATGTTTTACAATTATGTAAAATGTATAACTCTATTGATTGTAGTTGATTATCTGTCTTATAAAAGTAGAATTGCCCGGCTTAATGATTTAATGCTACATTATTTCTGCCTTTCTCCGTGACACAATGCCTCCACAGTTGGCATGCTTTGTGCCCCATCGTGGCGTGATTTACATTAAATTGCCTGTTTCCCATGCATCATTGAATTTCACAGATACCAAACTACAAATGAGTTTGCTGTAACAGAGCTGCGATCACGCACAATGTGAGGAATACACGATTGTAATTAGTCCTCGTTTAGCTATATGCCGTTTATTTCTGCAGCTTATATTTCCTTTTATATTTATGCAGATTATTATTTTGATGCTGTAATGTGCGTTGGCAGATGTATGCAAAATAACCTAAATCACTCAGATGGTTTTCTAACAGTTATTTTTGTCTCTTCTCACGTATCACAAAATGTTAGTCACCTTCTCAATCTAGAAATAAAAATAGAAACCACCTAAAATGTAAATTTAGATCTTCACTTGCCAACAAGATGAAAATCCTTGCATCGCTATTGCTGCTGCTGGAATGTTAAAAGGCCCAGCACAAAGCAGTAAAGCACTTTAAATGGACCTGTGGTTATTCCTCACATGCTTGGTTTAATAACTAGTATTTCCCATGATATAGAAATTCTGGAGCAACTTTCCTTAAAGGGGATTTACCAGGAAGGCATTTCATGCTTGGTTTGTCCTGCTCCAGCTTTCAGTGTGTTCAAAAGGCGATGTGTATGATTAGTTTGTCTGCATATCATGTCACCCAGAAGGCTTGACCTTTCCCCACAGTGTGCTAACTCTCGTCAAACACAGGTCTGGTTAGGTAGAGAGCTGTGAGAAGCTACACTGTAGCTGAGTGGTTAGCACTTCTGCCTTTCAGCAGTGGGTTCCTAGGTTCATATCCCTGCAGGATTTTCTTTTTTTTTGTATCAATGTACATAACTGATTAGGGTTCCTTTTTCGTTTTATGTATCTGCAATGTTTGATTAATTACTAAAGAGTGCAGAGGACAGGTGTGGAATGACAGGAACTGGGGTTAAAGTGGTTGTCTCAGTACATTGTTTACTGGCTTCTACTAGGCTGCAGTAGAAGCCAGGTCTGTAGCTATAGCAACCAGTGCTGGCAGCCTATCAGTAGAGAGTAAACAGTTCTGTAGCTATAGCGACCTGAGAAGCTGATGCAGTCCATACAAGAGGGGATATCTAGGAATAGATAGGACACTATTAATGGACATATATTGCAAAGTGACTTGTTTTTGCAAGATCTTTAACATTAAAAGCAGCAATCCTTGTAGTGAGACAACACCTTTAAACACTCACTTCGAAGTGAGTGTGATTACTAGGCAGGGAAGAGGCTGGCAGTAGCTGCCTGAGAGGAGAGGTGATGTCTTAGCATGTGCGGCCAGTACTGAGAAGCTCTCATCACTTAGTGTATCCCCTAGAGACGAGCTGTACACTATGGATCACTAAGGTAACAGCTGAAAGAAAAATAGTACAGAATTTTTAATGGGGAAAATGTTTATTATTTAATTTGCAAGCTTCCCACGTCAATTTTATTTTATGGTAAAACCCTTTTAAAGCTGTGTTGTGTGGTCCCTCTGTTATTTCACTTATAAATTGATTTCCAACCTGTCAACTGGGTGTTAACAATTAGGGAGGTGATGATATTGTCCAATGAGTGCTGACTATCTGGGGATGTTCACACTGCATTTTTTTAGATACGTGTTTGGGTACGTTTTTCTGTCTCAAAAATGTATCTAACAACGTTCATGTTTGACTGCATTAATTTTAATGTAAATCAATTACCGCCGTTCAGACGATATGTGTTTTACATACGTCTTTGTGATTCATTTAATGGATCCGATCAGAGAATTGACATGTGCAATTATTGATCTGTTTTACATATCACAAACCCTATTTAAAACTACAGGGTACATTTTTGCTGTCCAGAAAACATATCCAAACATGTGCCACGCTTTGTGTACGTGTTTGGATACGTTTTACTCAATACGTTTTTCGGATCGAAAAATGTATTGCAAAAACGCTGTGTGCACATACCCTTAGGGTATGTTCACACGACTTAAAATGGTGCGTATTTGGGCACGCATTTCGCTGCGTATTGTGCTTTATACGCGGCAAAATGTGCGCCGCAATTATGGTAATTCATAGCTCTCATAGAGAGCTATGGGTTACGAGTCGTCTCCCCGCACGTCAAATACGATCGTATTGTGCGCGCGTGGGGAGAATTGACATGTTAATTGACAACGCATGTCTATGGGGCTGGCCGGGCGCCGTTCCCCCCTGCTTTGGAATTACGCGATCAGTGCATGGTTCCAAAACACGGCGTATTGCAGTACGTACTATACACACCGCAATAAACCATGTGAACATACCCTAAGGCCTCGTTCACACGGCTTATTTCTCCGCGGATTGGCGCCGTACTCCGCGCCGGATTTGCGCTGCAGTACGGCACCAATCCGTCGGAGTAATTACGGTAATCCACTGCTCTCATAGAGAACAGTGGATTCCGTCGCTCCTCCCCGCTCTGCGAATCCGCCGCGGGGGGAGAAAGTGACATGCACATTATTTACGGCGCGTATGCGCCGTAGATAATGACAGTCTATGGGGCCGGGGAGCGGCGCCCCCGCCGCGCTCCGGCCCCACCCCTTATTCACGCCTTTGACCTCTGGCATCCGACCCACTTTGGAGTAAAAGGCACCAGCATCTCACAGCTCCTTTCAAGTCAATGGGGTGATCTTGTAGTTGCCAGCACAGTGGGCTGCTGTTGCTGTGCATAGAAACTAAGGGCCATATGTATGAAACTGTTTTGGTCTAAAATTCACTTTTTGCCCATAGGTTTCTGTTACTTATTAGTTAGAAAACTCAGTTGAAATTCACCAATAAAATAACAGTGCCACCAGGAATTGCTCTTAAATGCGTTGTCTGATAAGGCCATGTCCCCACGGCACAGGTTTGCAGACGGTTTTTCAGCCGGTTTTCTGTTTTGAAAACCGACTGTAAACCGGCTGACAAACTTTATAATGGACCTCTACGGAAAACCCACGCAGCAGTCACCACTGCACGGGTTTTCTGCACGGCGGGTTTTCAGACAGTCGGCGGTCCGAAAAACATAGAACATGTTCATTCTTCCCACCGGTTTTCCGACGGAATATGAACATGTCTATGTGAAGGGGGATGTTTTTCTCCGCTAATCGCGAGAAAATCCGTCCCCCCTGCGGCCGAGTGCTCGGCCCAAAAACAGTACAAATACCGGTCGGTTAAACCAACTGGTATTTGTCCTGTGCCGTGGGGACGCAGCTTAAGATTATGTAGACGCCGTAGAATTAAAGCACACGTTACTTCAGGGTGCTGCTTACATTGCGGATCCTTTGAGTGACCTTCTGATCAACATCACCACTTAAGGGCAGGGGTGCTGCTAGAGCATCGTGGCCAGAATAAGTGTAACGGACCTAGGTAGTGGATCCGCTGGGCCGCCACAAGTGATGGTAATAGCCGTACCAGGGAGCGGAGTCTAAGTGGGTCCCGGTCTTCTATGCTATGTGAATAGATGTCAATTTAAGGTGCAGCTTTCTGTCCACCTAGTGGAGAGATATATGGATTACCACCAATCAGCTGCACCTGGGTATTTTTCTTTAATAGCATGGGGGCCCATGTTGCCTCTATGCTGTGTTCAGTCTCATTTCAGCTTTACTAGCAGTGAGTATGGCCATGTTTCTGTTTTTCTTGTGGGTCCCGGTCTTCACCAGAGCCCACCGCAAGGACTGTTACATGGAAGTGGCAACCGGAACGTAACAAAGGCTTCCTCGCATAATTATAGGCACTGTGGAATCGGCCAGGGCCAGGAAGAGGTGGAGTGTTAATATAGGGTCAGCGGCTGGTCTTTCCAATTACCGTTGCGCTGGCCCTTTAAACTTGACAGAGCCGGCGCGCGCCCCGGCCGGGAACAGAGACAGGAGCGTGGTCAGGCGAGGAAGGGCGCCTGCTGGAGCGGCTGCGCTGCAGGGGTACGAGTGCGCCCGGACCACGGGCTGCGGCGCTACTCGTAACAATAAGGATATGTTCACATGATGTACTGCGCCGCGTACAGTACGTGCCGCAGTGCATTGTGTGTTTCGGAAGCTCGTGCTAAAATGTGCATACTCTCGCGGTGCGGGGGGGGACGGACGACTTGACATGCATTACTCGCAGGGCATACTCGCCGTGAATAAGTGACATGTCACTTCTCGTATTTTACTTGCGGGGAGAGGAGGCGTAATCCATAGTTCTCTATGAGAACTATGGATTACCGAAATTACGCCATGTGAACATACCCTAAATGTGAAGCAAAGGGAAGGGGGAATATGCTACTGCTCCCTTGTTTAACAGGTTTGCTAAAAATAACAGTCCTTGGCACGTTCCATCTTCCAGATTAATTGTTTTATCTTTATGTGCGTAAGATTTTCTTATTTAGTCAGTTTATGGTAGTGATATGTGGGGTATTTTTTGGTCTTTCTATATTGTTGTTATTGGTAATATTGGTCTTGATATATTGATTTGCTCAGTAACAGTATGGTGGTATTAGTCACTATATGGTAGTGATATATGGCGGTATTCAGGCTTGGACTGGCCCACAGGGGAATAGGGGAAACCCCCTGGTGGGCCCCTGGGTATAGTAGACCTAAAGTTGTTTTTTTAACTCCATACACATTCTCAGAAGAAGCAAAAAAGCATAGAAAGATAGGCAGAAAGAAGGAAGTAGAATATAGGAGGTATCTACAGTAATTTACAGTAGCTGTAGGGGTGGGCTCTTAAAATATACTCCACCAGTGGGCCCATAAAAATGCAATTGGTGGGCCCCTAGAGTCAACTCCACCTTGTGGGCCCTAGGCATCCCAGTCCGACACTGGCGGTATTCTTTGTTCCTTGTATATTGTTATTACTGGTCTTTGTATATTGATTTGGTCAATAACTCTATAATGCTGTTAGTCACCATATGGTAGTGATATGTGGGGTATTATTTGGTCTTTGTTATCAATGTTATTGATGATATTGGTCTTGGTATACTGATTTGGTCAGTAACATTATGGAGGTATTAATCACTAAATATAGTGGTGACATGCAGTGATGATGTGGCTGTGTTTTGTGGCCTTATAAATCTATGGCTTATAGAACTATGGTTGTTCATGTAAGGCTTTACATGGTTTATTATCCTATAACACTGTCCAACAATTAACATAGAATTCATAAGTTTGCATAAATGACCCAATTAGAATTTGTCAATTACTTCTGCTAAATTGAAGGTGTATGAGATTTTTCTATTAAAACGTTTTTTTGTAAGGGAGTCCTTACTATTTTCTTCCAGAAATCATCTTTCAACATTAGGTCATACTGGCAAATCTAGCAAGTCATGGTTCACTGGGAACTGAAAGTAGACACAGATTTTTTCTTTTTTCTTCTTTCCCTTGTGTGAGGATCCAATTTTCTTTATGTCAGTTCTGTTACATATTGTGGTGATGTTGGTCAGTTCTACAGCTTTATTGTAGCTAAAATAGTCTCAAAATGTTGTACTTGGAGTGAATGTTTGCATTGCTGTAATATATCTTCATTGTTATATGCCTTCTCTTTGCAGCATTTTGTGATAGCTGCTTTGAAAAATGTTCAATTACATTTTTAAAATTTTTTTTGTATTTTTCTTTTTATTGCTATCATGGTTGTTTCCAAGCCTAAAGCTATGTCTACACAGCGTGGTTAAAATACCGTCCACAATTCGGTGGTATTTTAACTTTGCCACACTGTGCTTTTTGCCACGGGCTTGCGATAAAAACCGTGGTCGGTTTTCGGATTTACCGTTTGGCCCCGTAATTGAAAATTTCAGGAATCCCACGGAATCAATGTAAGAGCGGGCAGTTCTAAAATCACAGACTCAGCAAGATTTTTTATTGCGGTCTATGGGGCGCTGGTTACAGTCGGATTTTTGCCAGATTCTAAATAGTGAATCCGCCGAAAATCCGACCACCACCCAGAGCTGTGTAGACATAGCCTAATAGTGATTCCCATGTAACATTCATGTTGCAGAAAATATGACAGGATTAAGTATATAAAAGCCATCTATGTACAAAATTAATATTCAAAAAAGACGCCAGAAGTGTCATGTCCCAGACTATATTACACATACATGTTATAGAGTGGGCGCATGTTGCCAGCGTGGGGGTCCTTGCTTTTAAAAGGGAGTTTTTAATTCTCCCCTGTCCCATGTGGATTTTCTCTGGATCTTGGTTTTTTTTCCACACTCCAAGAATGTATTTGTAGGTCAATCTGAAATTTAGATGATGAGCCCCAAATGGGACATAATTTAAAGGGGTTTTGCCACGAAGTAAAATTGATGTGGGAAGCTTGCAAATGAAATAACAAACATTTTCACCATTCATTATTATTACAAATTCTGGACCGTTTTTGTCTTAGCTGCTCCTTTAGTGATCCATTGTTTACAGCTCGCCTCCAGGGGATACAACCAGGGCTGAGAGCTCCTCAGTCCTGGTCAGACATCACCTCTTCTCTCAGGCAGCTACTGAGTGTTCAAACCCCAGGTGCTGTTACTCTACTCCTGTCCCCTTTACTCCTTAGTAATTAGTCAAACAGTGCAAATAAATAACAAAGAAACCTCAATGAGGTCTGTGCATTGATAAAGAGAAAAAAAAACACAGGTTTGGTTCCTGCAGGGAATTGAACCAAGGACCCTTGTGCCTGGAGGCAAAAACTTGACCTCTCAGCTGCTCACAATGCTTTACATAAACAGACCTTTCTTTGACCACAGAGAGGAAAGGCCATGAGATGACAGGTGATGTCATGCTGCTGGGTTACATGATATGCAATTCAAACAAATCACACATGCCCCCTTCTGTGCACACAGACCTGAATACAGGAGGTATGAAATGAGATTGTGGCAAAACCCCTTTAATGGAAGTGATGACCATCTCTCCACAGCACTGTGGAATAGCTTGGTGCCAAATACATGAATAAAATAGTAAGTAGCCAAATATAGTATTCATTGAAATTTCATCAACTATGTGATTTCTTAGAATTTTGTTGTTGCTGCATATTCCATTAGATGCTTGTTTGATGGAGCTTCTCTAGACCCATTGGGACAGATTCACTATGGCAGTTGTGCCAGAATTCTGGCACAAATTGCACCAAAATACTGGGGTGCATGCATTACACTTCACTTTTCTGCCGCAAAATGGGGCATGTTGTTTTTTTTTTATTTGTTAAAAGTCGTGACATCTAGGTTAGGGTATTGCTTAACATGCAACACCATGCACCAAAAGAATAGCGCTAAAGATTTGTTGGCACAAACTAAGCAACTAATAGTAATAACATAAACATTCACCACCACACCTGAAATCCTCCTTAGCACAGTCCACTTCGTTATTAGCCTGTTTATTACAAGTCTGAAGACACCTGTGATGCTTATTACAGGACACACTTTTATTTAACATGTCCCTACAGTCAAATTGCTTTCAATCTTTTCTAGTGGCACCATCATTTTTGTCCAGGTGAGTTTCATTAGTTTTTACTTCTTTGTAATCTTGATTTGATCTTCATTTTGAATGCACTTTTTTCTTTTCCCTTTTTGTTAATCCAACTTTAATTAGTTCCAAAAATATGAACCGTAGATGACTTATTTCTAAAAATAAGACTCATTTAGGAAAGTGTAAAACAGCATGTTAAAACCGCAGTATGAAAAAAAGAGTAAGGCTGCGCCTACACGACAGTGATTTACTGTCGGATTTTTAGCGTCTTCGGTATTTAGAATCCGCAAAAATCCAACTGTTAATTATCTATATTGACCTGAATAGAAAATCTGAGGTTGGATTTGAAATCCGAAAAACCAGGTCCAAAAACTTAAGTACATGTCCTATAATCTGCCGTATTTCACTTGAAAACAGCGGATTATAGTACTGTGCAATTAAATGGGGTGACCGAAATCCTAAAACAGGGGAAAAAAACAAAATGGAGTGTAAAATACTTATAGAATCCGACGAGTATTTTGTCCTCTGCCATGTGGACATAGCCTAAAAGCCCACAATCATGAATTTTTTATTTAACTTGATAAACGTTTTTTTTTTGTTTTTTTTTTAAAATCTATACTATGGAGCTATACCCAGCTCAGAGTATGTACAGTGTCCCAGCATCAAAACGCTCAATATTCTAAGCTTCTGCCCATCTAGGCTCTTCAGTGTGTAATGTATATAAAGCTGGGTTCACACTGCGTTTTTAACATTAAACATATGTATCTGAGTACTCCAAAAAGTGTTAAAACGTGCATGTAGCCATTTTAAGCACTATGGGTAAATGTATGTCAGAATGGCATCTGATTGACACATGTTTGTGTTGCTTTTTTCTTTTGCTGGATAGGAAAAATGCAGATTGTCACTCTATTTTCTCCTGTAGAGAGAAAAAAAAGTATCCCTCATGGATACTTTTTTAAAAAAAACATTAAAGCCAATGAATATTGTAGGTACATGTAAGGGCATAGACTTTAAAACCTGTACTTTTTTTTGTTTTTGTTTACATTTGACAAATGTATATCTCCAACAGATGACACAAATGCAGCGTGAACCAACCCTAATGTAGAGAAGTCTTTGCTTGTTGGAATTTCTTTATTTCTTTTTTTTCTTAATAGTGTTTATTTTTGGTATTTAAAAAAATATAGTAATAGTGACGCAATAACGTTCATTCAGTTGAGCCAGATAGCCACGTACATTAATGGCATCGTAGTTAAAGCACAAATGAGGAAGAAATCCAGCGTACAATAATACAAAAAAATAGCATAAATTAACAGTAGTTGTCCTGATTCTAGTTTAACAGTAGCTCCAAGCCATCAACAACACTGCATAGTGTGAACTGGGCCCAGTGAACCCCAAGTAAATAAGATATTTTAAAATGCACTGATAATGTTGGCAACGTATTGTGGTGTGATCACTGCACAATCCAAAGCTTTATCATCTTAGTCGCAAAAAATGTGTTGAGAAGAAAAGGTGTAAATTAACTGAGAAAAAAACTGTTTAAAAATTAAACTAAGCCTCCAAGAATTTATTGGTGTTCTAAGCCTGGTGCATCTTTGTGTTATTCCCATTTTTCCATTCCATCATAGGGACAGAAAATTTAAAATGAAAGAGGTGTCGGATTTGTTTCAAGACTGACAGCAATGGTGCCTTATGGACCTTGTTCAAAAAACCAAAACGGCCCAAAAATAATCAGCAAATCCAAAACAATTTTAAAGAAAACGATGTAGCTGCACACTGACATGGCGGCAAACACTTATCAGCTGAGTCACCGTGGAGAAGTTCGGAACGCTATACCCCTGAACCTCATTGACCTGAAGGCCACCCTTCAAGAAGAGCGGGGTGCCAGGCCTCCGCAGTCAATAACCCGACTTGTGGACAGCATGAGATGTCGTTTTCAAGCTGTAATTGATGCTCAAGGCCACATGACATGTTATTGAGATATTGACACTTTTAATGGTGTATACCCTCCACTGTTAGCTTTTTTTTTTTTTTTTAATTAAATTGTTTGAAATGAGAAAATCAACATTGCATGCTACAACTTAAATGCACGACTTTCAGGATAAAATCATCACTGGAGCGGGAAAGTTTTACGCTTCCGTAAATTTCACCCGAAAGCCAAATATCTCTAACTTTTTGTAAGTAGTACAGAAGTTCAAATTCACTTTTACGAGCCCCCCCATTCATTATTGGGGTTTTTCCCATAAAAGGGGCCTTAAAGGGGTAACTGGGGAAACCTGGGGGGGCTACCCAGAGTTTTTGCAAAAAACCATCCCGAGTTTTTTGGGAATAACAGCCCACGGGCCCGCCGAAGGGGCACCCGCCCCTTGTGCAAATTTGCATCACATCTGTCTACTCTGGCTGCATTTTCCCCAGTGAAAGTGGAGACAGGTCGTTAGCCATCCTAACCTTGTCCTTTGCCTGTTAAATTTTCTGCCCTGAGCCGCAAAAAATACCAGGGGGCCAAATTTCTCAAACAAAACCCCCTTTTTTTGACATTTTTTGACAGGGTTAAATTTTGGGAAAAAAATCCCTTTTCATCACCGCCGACCGGGAAAAGGGCCGACTTCTTTTTTTTTAAAAATCTATACTGTTGAGAATGTCGCTTTTTAAAGGGAGAACCGGTCACTAGGTTTTTTCCCCCCTTGCTGGGGGAACACAAGCAATGTCAACCTGCTTTTTTCCATTTGCGTGTCTCTTTTTCCCTGTAAGATGCGGAGTTTTAGAGCATTTAATCCAAAACCCCAAAATTCCATGAGCAGATTTTTAGCCCCCAGGGGCGTTGCTAGGGCCCCAAAAACCCACCCGTGGGCCCTTGGGGCCCCTTTCCCATTTTTTTTGAGCGGGGTTTGGTGCACACGAAAAATTTTAAATTCACATTTTTAGCTGCGGGGGTTTTTTACAGAGAAAAAACTTCTTTTCCTGCCCACAATTTTTCTGCAAATTCCAAAATAGATCCCATCCACCCTCCTCAGCAGTCCTGCACAATAAAATCAAATAACAATGAAAAAATTTATTTTCCCCAAAAAACCCCCTCTCCTCCTTATGACAGTTTTGATCCCTTTAAAAATAACATAAACCACAAAATACCCTAAAACAGGGAGAAAATCAAACCAACGAATATAGTTTACAAAAAACCCCTCCTAAAAAAAACCAAGCCCCAAAAATTTTTACTACTTAAGGATAAAATAACCCCTGCCAACCGACCAAACCAATCCCCACATGTGACTACCCACTGACACGGGCTCGGGATGCAATACCACCGCCATACAGGGGACCGGGATAGGTAGATACTATTTTTAATTTTAACACCCCCTGCAAAAAAAATATAAGTGTTTTACACGCATTTTTACATTTAGTGACTCACGGGAAAACGCCTCTAAAGAGTTGTTTCTCTTTCCTTCTTCTTTTTCCCAGACGCCATGACACTTCTACCGTCCCAACTTTTCCCTTTAAAAAAATTTAAAAAAACAAAACATCTTACACTCCTCCTCCCCATCTCTATACAAACCCCCAAACCAAAAGTCCCCCAAAATTTGGTAATAATTCCCCCCTTTTGGGGAAAAAATTTTGCCCCCTGTAGCCAGGAAGTACCCCACTTTTAGCCGGGTTTTTAGCCCCTTTACCCAAAGAAATTGCCCCCCTTCCTAGCCAGGTTAATAGCCCCTCTACCCAGTTACTGCCCCCTTTAGGCAGTAAATGCCCCCGTAGCCATATTACTCCCCCCTGTAGCCAGTAATTTTGCCCCCTCAGCCAGTAAAAAGCCCCCTCACCCAAAAATATCCCCCCCTCACCCAGTAATTTTGCCCCCTCACCATAAAAACCCCCCACCAGAAAAAATGCCCCCTCGGCCAATCATATGCCCCCTCAGTGTGAGCCTCCCCAGCACGTCCTGCCCCCACCCCACCCCCTGCCCCACCCATCCTGTCCCAGCGCATCCCAGGCCCGGGTCACAGCGCGGGGTCCTTTTCCCACCCCCAACGTCCTGTCCCAGTCCCACGTCCGGGTCCCACCCAAACCCTTTCCCCAAGCGCAGTCCCAGTCCTGTCCCAGCGCAGCCCCCGGCCCCTGTCCCAGTCCTGTCCCAGCCCCCACGCCCTGCCCCCACCCAGCCCCCCAGCGCATTTCCCAGTTTGTCCCAAGGGCAGCCCCCTGTCCCAGCCCCTTTCCCAGCCCAGCCCCCTGTCCCGGGCCCAGCCCGCGCAAGGCCCAGTCCTGCCCCCAGCCCCAGGGCCCTGTCCCACCCCAGCCCCCAGCGCAGTCCCATCCTGCCCAGCGCAGCCCCCAGTCCTGTCCCAGCGCAGCCTGTCCCACCCCCCAGTCCTTTCCCAGCCCCCAGCCCCTGTCCCCCCCACCCCCTCCCCCACCCCAGTCCCAGCGCATTTCCCCCAAGTCCTGCCGACGCAGTCCCACCCCTGTCCCATCTTGTCCCAGCGCAGTCCGGGCCCCGGGTCCCCACGCCCTGTCCCAGCCCAGCCCCTGTCCCCAGCCCAGCCCTCAGCTTTGTCCCAGTCCTGTCCCAGCGGTAGTCCCAGTCCTGCCCCCAGCGTACCCCCCAGTCCGTCCCAGCTTTGTCCCAGTCCCTGTCCCCAGCGTAGTCCCGCCCCCTGCCCCAAAGCGCGGGTCCCATCCTGCCCGCGAAAGGTCCTGCCCCCATCCTGTCTCACGCATTTCCCAGTCCTGTCCCACGCAGTCCGGGTCCCGGGCGCAGTCCTTCCCACCCCATCCTGTCCCACCCCATCCTGTCCCAGCCCAGTCCCACGTCCTGTCCCAGTCCCACGTCCCACGCAGTCCCAGTCCTGTTCCCCAGCGCAGTCCTGTCCCAAATCCCACGCCCCTGTCCCAGCGCGGGTTTCCTTTCCCCCCAGCGCAGTCCCAGCCCCTGTCCCAGTCCCCAGGGCCTTCCCCAAAGCCCAGCCCCTGCCCCAGGGCAGCCCCTTTTCCCCATCCTGTCCCACGCGGGTCCTGTCCCACCAGTCCTGCCCAGTCCTGCCCCCCAGCGCAGTCCTGTCCCAGCCCAGCCTGCCCCCCAAATCCCAGCCCCTGCCCCAGTCCCGGGTTTCTTTTTCCAGCGCAGTCCTGCCCCCACCCCTTTTCCCCAACCCAGTCCTGTCCCAGCGCAGCCCCTGTCCCCCAGCCCCCAAGCCCCTGTCCCAGCGCAGCCCCTGCCCCCGGGCGCAGTCCTGCCCCATCCCCCAATCCTGTCCCAGCGCAGCCCCAAATCCGCCCCACGCAGTCCTGTCCCAGCCCCTGTCCCAACTCTAAATACCTAAAAAGGCCACCCGGGTGCCGGCTGTCAACTAATGCTCTGCGGGGGGAAGGAAAAGGGAGGGGGAGGAGCATGCAGCCCCGGGCGCTCCGATTCCGCTGCTGAAAGGGCTCCACCACCCCTCCCCCCTCCCCCTCCCGAAAAAACGTACATTGAGCCCGGGGGGCACCCCGCAGCAGACTACGTTCTGAGCGCGGGCCCGGCTGCCTCACACACACCCCCCCCCCGCTGAGTAGTGGCGCGGCGCTGCGCCCTAACCATGCGGCCCCACGAAAAACCACTACAGAAACCCCCCGGCTGAACCCCCGGGGCAAGAAGCAAATTTTTAGGGGAGGCGGCCCGGGGGGCCCCGGGGGGGAGTTTTAAAATGGCCGGCGCGGCGCCGCATCTACTCCCCTCTAAACAGCAAGGGGCGGCGCCGCGCTACCAGTGTTGTTTCGGCCGCCGGCTGGGGACTGCAAAACTTTGGGGGGGCAGCGGGCTTTTAAATTTGGGGGCCGGGGGCCCCAAAATGAAATGCCTACCCGACGCCCCGGGTTAGCCCCACCCCCCAAAAGGGCTAGCCCCCCCCACTGACATTTTATTCACAGGGTTTTCAAACCTAAAAAAATAATAGGTTTATAAATTGATTTTGGGCGGGGGCAACATCAGGTGGGCGGGACAGCCTCAAATGACTCTTTTAAAATGACTCTTTTCGGTTGAAAAACTGCAAATTTGAGAAACTAAATATTCAAAAACTACAGCCCCCTTACAGAATAAGGGCAAAATTTTCCACACGGCATAATTGCAGGGCGTAACAAAACCGCCCTGAAATTTAAAATCGGGATTTTCGAAGCTCACGCCGACCCCCCGCGAGGTGGGGGGGGCCAGCAGCCCCCGGCCTCATAGACTTTCCCTTTACTAGTGGCGTGTTTTTCGCCACTAGTAATTCACATGTCACTTATCCCCCCCCCCTGGGGCGAAAATTTGTGAGCAGGAGGGAGACGAAACCCCAAAAGTTCTCATCAAAAACTATGCTTAAACCGGGAAATTTAATTTGGTTGCGCTTTTCGCGGTATTTGGGGCGCGGGTACGCCGCAAAAAAGGGGGCCAAAATAGGGCCCCAAATTTAAACCCCCCTGGGGAACATACCCTTTAAAGGGCCGTTTCCACACGACTTTTTCCCAGGACGGATTGCGCCCGTACGGGCCTGAAATAGGGCTGGAATACGTCCCAGCCATTTACGGTAATCCACAGTTTTCATAAAAGAACATGGTTTTATGTCTCCCCCCCCGTTGTTTGGGCCAAATCCACCGGGCGGGGAGAAAGTAAAAATTTTAAATTTAAACCCCCGCCCCTTATTCAACCCCAAAAATTGTGGGGGAAATCCGCCCTGCAATTAGGGCCCTTGAATAAGCCTTGTGAACCGACCCTTAGAGACAAAAAGCGCTGGAAACAAAATGTCTTTAAACTACCGTTTTGGTTCCCCCCAGAAAGGGGGGAAAAAACCTGGGTTTGGATTTTTTTCCCTTTTTTAAACCTATTTTTCCCCCCTTCCCCTTTCCTGCTCGTCCAGGCCTTTTCTTTTTTTTTCTTGTCGGGCGTTGTTTTTAGAGAACGCCTTTTCCTTTTTCCCTTTTTTCCTTTTGTATTTTTGACATCTCTAAGAAAAATTTTTGGGATCAATTTCTAATCATGTAACGTAAAAAGAACCCCTCATTTTTCCGCCCGAGTTTTTTTTTTGCGTCCCTTAATTTGCTTTTTGCATCCGCTTGGGATGTGGATTTTAAAATCAGACTTTTTGTTTTGGGTACACATTCCATTTTAAAAGATTATTTTTTTGCTTTAACAGAAAGGCTGCATCCCCATGGAAACAAGGTGTTACTTTTATCAAAAAACAAAAACCCTCACTGGGGGCGACAACACACGACCTTTTTATCTCTTTTCGACTCCTTGTTGAAATTATTTTGCAGTACTTTACATAAAAAAGGAAGAAAATTTACTTTTTTTTTTTTTTTTTTTTTAAAACCCTTTAAAAAGGATTTTTTTCCTTTCACTCCGGTTTTGGGGAAGATAGAGGATAATTTTAATATTGCCCCCCTTTAAACTAAAGGGCTTTTAAAATGTTCATAGACGAGGTGTTTTTTTGGCAAATATAACAAACAATCCCAGTGCTTTGTTTGGGCCTTTTGTTTAAATTTCGGTTGCATAACAGTGGGGTTAGGGCCACAGTATGAAAACTTTCTAGATCTAAAAAATCACTTTTTTTGCCCAAAAAACCAACAAAACTCCTCTTTCAAATTTCCCTATAGTGCTCTGGAAAAAAGAAAAGGGGGGCTCTGATTGGTTCCCATGGACAACCAAAAGGGGAGTTTTAGACCTAGACAGTTTTTTATACATGTGGGCCCCTAGTTGGTGAAAATTCATGAGAGGGCCCTTGGGCCCTTTAAAATTTTTTACCCTTTTTTAAAGGACCCCCCCCTGTCCCCATTAAAGGGTTGGTGGCCCCCCGGGGGGCTGAGGCCCGCACAAACTAGTTCAGACCCGCTTTTTCCCACGCTGTGGCCCTTATTTTGTAAATCGGCATTTTAGAAACATTTTCCCCCCAAATCCCTTTTTCATGAGCAGGTGTTTGCCCCCCCCCCACCCCCAAAAGGGTACTCCGCCCACTTACATTATTCACATTTTTCTACCTATTCAAAGTTTAAAATTTTTTTCAGTTGAGGGGGGCGGGGCTAACCCCCAGGGGGGCGGGGTTTGAAAAAAATGAATCTTTGGGAAAACTCTTTTCCGGCTGAAAATTGGGAGATTTTTAGCATTAAAAACACGAAAAAAAAGCATCTTACAAATAAAGGGGCAAGCACTGGAAAAACAGGTCTGACACTACTTGTTTTGTCCCCCAACCAAGGGGGCAAAAACTATGTGACAGGTTTTTTCTAAGTCAAAAAATTACAAATTTTTTCAGATTTGGGAGGTACAAGGGCCCGGAAATTTCCCTTTATTCTGATCAGTGATTTAATATAAAAGTGGGATGGGTTTTTTTTAATTATTCATAGAATTTCAACCACCGGGAAAAATCACTGATCGCCTCTGATTGCTTGTTGGTTTTTTAAAAAATTTGTTTTTTTTGATAGATTTGCTAAAAAAATTTTAGACCTCTAGGGGTTAAATTTTAAAAGGAAAGAATCTAATTTCCTAATAATGAAAAATTTTCCATCTCCCAAAAAACATGTCAAAAAAAGATCATTTATAGTAAATTTTCGGCATTGTAATTACCCTGGTTTTTTTCTCCCCAAACTTCCCCCAAAAAGTTTCCCCCGTTGTAAAACCACCTACCCCCCCCTTTTATGGGTGCAACATTTCTATTAAAATTAAAGGCCGGGCCCCCTTTTTTACAGTAATATCCCATTTGCAAGAATTTTTTTTAAACAATTTTTATAGATAAATTTTACAAAAATGTTGCAACAATCACATTTGGTTTTCCCGTCCCCCCTCCCCAATCTTAAGGGGAACCTGTAAAATAGATTATGCCCCCTTGCTGAGGGCAGCACAGGCTTTGTCGTTTTTTCCCCGCCGTGTCCCTTATTCTGTAAGATGCTTTTAAAGTTTTGAGCATTTAAGTCCCAAAACTTATTCATGACAGGTGTTAGCTCCCCCACCAAATGCTAGCCCCGCCCACCGACAGTTATTCACAGTTTTTTACTTAATTTAAAATAATAGGTTAATCAGTTGTGAGGGGGGCGGGGGTATCCCCTTTGGTTTTGGGGGGGGCAAAGAAAAAAGACCTAATTATGGCGGTTGTTTCAAAAGGAGCTCCCCCAAACCCGCACCCCTAATACACCCCCCTTTTAAATTTAAAACCCCCCACGATCATCACTTCACTTTCACTTGTGTCAGGGGGAAAGGGGAGCCCTAAACCCGGGTTTTTTCCGGTGACTTCGGCTGCTCCCCAAAGCTTCTGGAAACTGACGGCGGGGCCCGGAAAAATTTTAACTGCAGGCCCCTTGCCGCGCCCGCGCAGTTCAGAGAAAAGCGCAGCCCCCGCACTCCGGGGCGCTTTAAAACCATCACACCCCCCCGCACCTAACCTGGGGTTATAGTTTGGGGACCCCAACCCCCGTCTGGACCGCAAACCCCAAACCCCCCTGTATCAATAACTTTTCCCCCCGGTGAAATACGGAGGACCCCCCCTACCCCCCCCAACCGGCCCCGGGGGCCCCTTTTTAAAAAACCCCGGAACCAAATTAAACCGGGGTTTAAATCCCCTAAATTTCCCCTCCCAAATAGGTGCCCGGGTATAAAACCCCCAGAGAGGCCGTTGTGTTGCCCTTTTTCCCCCCCGC